>UXGC01000425.1:5221-114857 GCA_900480045.1 Eurytoma adleriae
AATTTCCAGGATCACATGAACAGAAATGGAAAGGCGCGTAGTGGACAGCCATATAAAAAACGTCGTTATATCTTGGAAAATCATGATCACTTGAACTCCGGAGGACAGGTGGAAAGTAGCAATCAGCAAGGAAAATCTCAGGATGAAAAGAGCGGCAACAAAAAAGCGGGTAGCGGACGTATACATGTAGAATATCGTGATGATTTAGACAACGGAGGACAGTCAGAAAACTTCCAGGAGCACATGAACAGTGACGGAAAGGCGCGTAATGAAAAATACCAAGATCACTTGGACAATGAAAACCCGACTGATAATGGGAATTCCCATGAAGAACGCCATGATTACTTAAGCAGCGGAAGGCGGACCAATAGTGTGAAAAATCGACATTCCAATCCCCCGAAAGAAAGGCAAGTTCGTAAAAAACGCATTCAGAAGAAGAAAAAGATCCCGTGGATGGATGATAGTTTGATTAGATTGGGACGCAAGGTCAGCCTGGCGAAGAAGTGCATGAAGCAAAGTAGCGATAGATCTTCTTACATTTGCGCGAAGTACACTTTTTCTAATTTGATGAAAGTTTACTTTAGGAAGCTGCGTCTGGCGAAAACCAAGTACTTGAAGGTAAACAAGAAAAACCCGGGGAAATCGTGTGACGATTGGACACAGGAAGGAACCTGTTTCCAGCTTTTTCCAACCAACAAGTGGTTATTTAATTTTGAATGCAACAAATCAACTCCCTACTCCGTAGGCAGTACCTCATCATGGGAATGCTCTAAAGTGGACGATGATAAACCCCAGAAAGGCAATAGATAGAATAACAACAATAACAATAGTGGTGATTGAATTTGTGAATGTTATTTGTGAGACATTTTAGAGAATGCGCAAACTCAGTAATTTTTAAAAAAATTGTATATTTTAATGTAAAATATATTTATTTTACTGACCGATACTTTAACAGGTATTTTAATAAATTACATTTTTTATCTGAACAAAAAAATTCTTTCTTTTTTCCAAATTTAATCCTCATGGCTACTTTAATTAAATAAATTTACAACTTTGAATGTACCCTAAAAAATTAATTTAACTTATCACTTTCATTTCAATTTCGCTACTCTCCTTGACCGGGAAAAAGAATAGCCGGTGATCCTTAAAAAAAAGGCGCGAAACAGGCGCGAACGAGCGTAGGAAGCGCAGATTGCGTTATCGGGCGTGTTACAAGGCGGTCGTCGCCTGGCAGCGCGGAAATGGGATACCCGTGTACCCCGGCTACTCGTGAAGATACAGCGGGAGAGCCGTTTGCGCGGGTGTTTGGCCGACACACGCGCACGGCCAAGGAAACGCGAGCGCGCGCAGACGCAGTGAGCCCGAAGCCGCCGATCGCGCTTCCACCGATCAATTAAATTGACTAACTGCCGCATATTGTTCCCCCGCCCTTGACGCCGTTCGCTTTTTGCTGATTTGAAGTGCCTCCCTGTCATGGATATCGTGTGATGAATTTTATTTATTGTTCGATTGGTGTGGATAAGCAGAATGGCATAGAAAAAATAATTTTGTTTATTAAGAAATTATAAAGAAAATGTTTTTACTTTATAATATTAAAGTTTATTCTTTTATTAATGATATACTTTTCAATCGAAATTCTGTTAAAGTGCAAAAGCTGATGTATATAATTTACTCAGTACTTACTTGAATATACGTAGACAGATTACAACGTTCAATAAAATTTAAATTATTAACAAATAGTACAGTAAATAAGTTTCACTGTAAATAAATCTTAATGAGTTATTTTCTCCGCAGTTTTATTGATATTTTTCCGCTTTATTTCAATAGTAATTTTATTGAAGAATTTATTTTGAAAACAAACACTGAAGGTATATACATACTTAGCTATAACATCTATTTTTGTCAATAATAACTTTTTTGCTTTAGGCCATTATTGTGTATTCTATTGTATCTACATTATTACAGTGATGGAAGTACTTTGTTTAAATAAATACATTTCTTTCAATTATAAAATATTATTATTCATTCAATAATAGTGGTAATTCTATTGTCTTATAATAATCAAACTGTTGTTTTCAGAAAAACGGTTTCAATTTTAATGTAAGGTATATTATTAAAATTTTGGATTCTACGAATTTTCATTTTAGCAAACATAAGTAGTGAATAATAAGTATTTAATTTTCTTTACAATTGCATTGCACAGTGCATAATGAAAAATCTATTCCTAAATACTCACGCTTTATTTATTGCATTTCCACCTCTACGTTACCTTTCACTACCTCATCATAAATAATTGAATAAACAATTCCAAACATCTCCAAAGAAAAATCAAATTTATCCCTGCATTATGAAAATTATAAAATCACGGTACAGCGCGGATAATAACTCGCGCGACACGAAATAACGTAAACGTTGATTTGCATCGGCGGCGCGCGTAAAAATGAATCCCCGAGGCTCGGTCCCGCGGTTCACCTCGGCGATATTGCGGGCACGTAGCTCAATCAATCGTCGTAATCGGCCATCATCGGCGGTGGCGCGCGAGCCTCTCTCTCTCCCTCGCCGCGCCTCGAGGATAAAAAAATCGCGGCGTGATTGGAAATTCCGATGGACGTTAATCGCTCGCCGACTTCGGGGTAATGGACTTTTTCCCGGATTCGGTGCGCGAGCGCATCCCCGCTGCGCGTAACGGTTTTCCCGGTCCGAAACGCGTGTCCCTCGCCGACGGGCTTCAGAACAAGTCGGAAGTAAGCGCTCGTTTTGTTTTTTTCGTTTCGTTTCTTTTTTAGCACGGAACGTCCCGTGGAAGTCGGTCGAGACCGAATGTCGCGCGGTTTTTTCGTATCGGCTCGACCTTTAAAAATCGATCGTTTTTCAGAATCGATCGTCGGGACGCGGTATGAGATTTCAATAAATTTGTAAATGAAATCGCGTTCTCGTTTCTCCGGCTGACACGATTGAAATATACTCATGAGAAACCTCATTCGATTCTTTTGTCCGTCCCGAGAAGATCACCCGTTGAATTTCCATCGCGACACGGTTGATTACAGATTCGAGTTTAATCAAAGCTCAAAATTAAAAAGGAAATCTCAATAAAAAGAGATTAAATTGCCAATAAATTGCCAGCCTCCGCGGCGCGAAAATCGCCGATAAATCAAGGTCCCCAACGTATTCATGCAATAATCAGCGATCAGTCAGCGCGCGCGCGCCGTTAAAAGCTACCGCATTCGCGCGCCTCGGCTCACGCCCAACGGCGAAACGGGGACGAGCGCTGTTATTGCGCCTCTAATTTAGCATGCGCCGAATCCTTGGCGCGTGAGGTCATCCGCGGGCCCCGAGACAAAAGGTACGCATCGCCGAGGCGGCCGATAAATTTTCAGCCGCGAAATTTCACTCGGCGCGAGACACACCTTCGTCGGTGCCGGAGGCGACTGCGCGCGTGTCGCAAGGACAATTATTCGCCTCTTAATAACAAGGTTACTGGGTGGGTCGGGTATGCGACACTTTTAGCCTTCTCGGTATCATATTGGATTATGCTCCGCATTACGCTCCTAAGCGCAGCCTCAAATTCATCGATTGTTCCGAGGATTAAAAACAATGGCAGGGTTGGTAACAAAGGGAATCCGCGGCCTTCTTGGAATCTGGCTGTTTCATTAAGTGGCAATCAGAGTCGAATAGATTTTTCATGTAGATCAATGCCTGAAAAAATTGAAGAGATATCTTTCGCGTGTAACGTACGCGTGTAAAATTTTTAAAAAATAAAATGAATCTCAAAAGACGTATTCGATCCGTAATTTAAAATTTCAGTCAACAATTTTTCAGTTTCGTGAATACATCATGAAGTACACTTTAAGAATCGTTTGACGTGAAAAAATGAAAAGACGATTGCAATATTAACTAGAAATAAATTCAATACATCCTTATCGCATTAATTGACGCAAAGTACAACAGAATAGGTCTATATCTTAAAAAAAAAACTCCTGAAGAGAACAGCATTTCTGACCAACTAAGAGTAGTATAGAAAATACTACCGATCGCACTATTAAACAGTCTTACATTACCATTAACCATTCTATATCAATCGTCGCGGAGCAACCTACTCGCAGGAGGTAAAAAGTGGCGCGTCATTAACACCCCGCGCAGCTGGTACACCGTGCCGGTTTCCCCCTTTGGCAGATACACGGCGCGCGTCTCGCGGCCAGTGGCATTTCCATGCGGCGACTCTCGGCCGATAGGTGACCTCTCCTCTCTCTCCCTCGCTCCCAGCTCGGACTCGTTCTCGCGGATTTTCTCACGGTGAGTTGCCGTCGCTGCAAGTGGCGTATCGGGCGCCTCGCGCCGACGCGAGGGTGATTTCCGCGAGATGGATCGGCGCTGCCGCTCACCTCTCTCTCCGTCTCTCTCTTTCTCTCTTCCACCTCGCTTGGGAGAGGAACGAGTGGCCGGTGCTGCAGGACGAGGAGGAGGAGGAGGAAGAGGAGGAAATAATTTAGAGGCCGAGGAAGGAGGGGGATATTGAATTAGAGTGAATTTATTGCTCCATAGGGATGTGTAAGTGCTTTGTGCGCTTTTGCGAGCAAGAGGTGGGATGATGCGGGAATACCGCGGAGATTCACATTTGTTTGGACGCTTTGCGCTGATTGTTGCTGGGAACAAATTTTCTTGGGGTCATTTGTTTGAAATTTTTGCAAATTTTTTTATTTAAAAACGAAAACACTATTTTCAGGTATAATTATACTTCGTCCGAATAGACAACTAAGTAGTAGCGTCATCTGGAGTTACTACTTAGTGATCTTTTCGATCGAAGCGATTTGCATAATTTCGATCGAACTTTACTTTGCAAGTTCGTTTGATCCATCAATATTTTACTACAAATGTGGGCAAATCGATATTACTACCACAAACAAGCTAATTGTTTCCTCCTTCGTTCAATACAATGCATTGAAAACTTAAAAAAAATGATTTTGATTGTATCACTCAGTTCCAGTAAATCAGGCGTAAAATTCGCACGATCATTAGTAACTTGTTTGTACAACATTCCCCAAACAGCATTTTTCTCCCCGGTAAACGCCGCCACCACGAATCCTCCCCTGCAATTACTCTCCCGAATCGCCGACATAAAATACACAGCCCGAAAAATATTTCCTGCCCATCAGCATCCCAAATTAACGATCCGAAAAATTTTCTGTTACAGGTAAGATCTCGCACCTACCGTGCCGGAGCCCCTGCATCCTTGGGCTACGCCGCGCCATTAATTCACGCGGTGAGTGCCGGGGAGGGCGCGATTAAAAGGTCCCGCAGGTCTCAATTCGCCCATTCCCCGTCCCTGGAACGCTGAGCCGCCGTTCCAACGAGGACGATTCCTCATCCGGAAAAAAACGGTGTGGTCCCGCGACACCGAAAATAAAAAGAAATTTACACGTATAATTACGGCGAGTTAATCCGCAAATGAATGACTTACACGGAATCCATCGGGTCCCCACATTCATATAATTGCGAATGTACCCCGGGATGCAGAGAATCGCGATGAATGAGAGAAGCGTGAATGTGCCTGAATTTGCAACCTCGGTAGTCATGTGTCATGAACAACTAGAAATTCGTGTTCCACAAAAAACTTTTTGGAAAAATTAACATTTTTATTTGTTTTTAAAGATACAAATTTTAATAATGCCTTGTTTTTTAATGATTAAAAGTTAACCAACCTTATTTGCATGCTAATAAACCTTCGCTGATTGCCACGTAAAATCGTACCTTTGACCATATCTAATAAAACGTAACGTATAATTTCCGATTGAAATCACGCTTACCGACATAAAGTACACACTCATAAAATTTGCAATCCGAATAATAAGCCGAGCCGAAATGAAAGCTCATTGAGCAGCAGGGAAATAAAATATCGAATAAAGCAACGTCGACAAGCCGGGAGAGAGCAGAAAAAAAAAGGAACACCGAAAAGCTACCGCACGGTGGCGCGATTTTATCGCTCGTAGCAGTCAGTGCTCGAGGGGGAGAGCCGCGCGACAGTAAGGAGAGGACTAATACACGGGGACGGCGGCCCCCGTTCCCTCCTCTGGCCGCTGGCAAAAAGGAGCGAGCGGCACGCAACGTGCACTTGTATCGAGGTATTGAATTCCAAGTCCGATTACACTTAATCGGAAACAAACCGGCGGCCACCTCGCGCGCGATTCGCCCTGCGCCGAGGTCGCGGAACTCGGCCATTATAAGCGGCGCACGTGCCGCCGCGGCCGCCGATTCTTCCTTTAATGGGCCGTCTTTGCATAAGGGCGTCCGCCGAGGGGAGACGAGGCGTGTCGACCGAGTAAAATTCATTCCGACGGGGATAAACGAGATGAGATTTTTAGTAGATCTAGCTGCTGCTGCAGCAAGGAGAGCTACTACTAGATACTATTAGCCCTACTTTAAGTTTGGGTTGGTTTTTGTTTCTAAGGGAGAGAGGGGTATAATTGTCGCCTCGTAGAATTTTTTCGTTTTAGATAATAACTACTTGGCTAGAAATTTTAACTACTGATTTGTCAATTGTTGTCTGCACCAGTTGGAAATTTTTAAATGCACTTTCCTATGCGAAAGGGTTCAGATTATTTAGTTTCAAGTTTTAGAGAGATTTGACCCAAAAATTCAAACAGATTAAAAAAAGCTTCCTCAAGGAGGAAGCAAAGGTCTGTTTTTAAAGAGACCCTCCTTTGGGTTTTTCAATCACGCACCTTTCTAAATCTTCTGATAATAATTGTACATACTTTATAGCTCGTAAATTATATATATAGTTCTATAAGTTTATCTTAATAATAATAATCAATTCTTTTACCAACAATCGCTTACACAACAGATAAGAACAAAGCTCATAAAACTACATCTTTGGTCATCGAGGAAGAGCGGCTCGATCCCACACCGGGCTCGAAGCTGAAATTCATTAGTTTCCCCATTGTCAGCAACACGGCGGGTCCCGGCGGCCAACACGGTCCCCCCGGAGCGGAGAAACGCGTCCGCAGGCGCGAGATGCAGCCGCGGACTCGGTTCGGCCGAGATAACAGTGGCACCGGACCTCCTCTGTCGGAAGCCCTTCCCTCCCCCTCGCCCTTCGGCTTGGGCGCGCGCGTGTGTACGCGCCTCCGGGACAGGATTCTTCCATTTAGCCCGCGGCGCGGCGGAAAAAATTCGAACGCCGCCGCGCACTCCGAGGCGCCCACGACTTTTCCGCGCGTGGGTGCGGCGTGTAGCTTCGCGGCAGTTTCCCTCGGTTTCCCATTATTTACCGTCGACCGTTTGTTTGATGACCTGTGGAGATTTCGATTTTTAGATTCTTTTTTATTACATTTTAATTGTTATTTATTATTGTTTAGTTAATTATTTTATAGAATGGCACAGTTAACAGTAGTAAAATTTCAAATGTAAAGTAGTCGAATTTATTAAAAAAAATATGTTTTCTTTTCACGTAAATGTTTTTATAAAGATTTTAAAATTAGGCGACATAAGGGTACTAAAGTAATGTATTTCCGATCTCAAACTACAATTTTTTTAAGCACAATTAAACTTTGTTTCAGAAAGGATAGAAAGTTCCTTATTGACTATAGTTAAAAAAAATTAAAAATAAATCGAAATTCGTAATAGAGAAAGATTATAGAGCAGTAAATGAAAGTAAAGTTCAGCAAAAAAGAAACAATTAAAAAGAGATCGCATACCGCAATTGAGCACCGATGAAATAGCCTCTATCGAACAAAAGATGAATATCCATCATCTGCGCGTCGCCCGTCGCTCTATCTATAAATATCAATTACGAATTATTCCGCTAGCCGTCGCGCATTATTTCTCACCTCCCATACATAAAATCATTACGGGCTTGCGCTCGCCGCATACCTCATCGCCCCGCGCCTCCCCTCGACCGCGTAGCAGAAGAAAAAAAAAGAGAAGAGCCGAAGAGGAACTTCACTACCGGCCAGGCGCTTTTATCTCATCCTCGCGAGGCGGTAATTACGAAAACAGGTGCCTGACGGAGGTTAGCATTCGCAATTTACAATGCGATTGTGCGGCG
Source organism: Eurytoma adleriae (assembly GCA_900480045.1). Taxonomy (NCBI): domain Eukaryota; kingdom Metazoa; phylum Arthropoda; class Insecta; order Hymenoptera; family Eurytomidae; genus Eurytoma; species Eurytoma adleriae. The sequence goes on from UXGC01000425.1 coordinate 13,266, forward strand.
GCGGCGCGACGGCAGCAGCGGCAGCCAAAGGAGCTTCGACCCCCCCTTCCTCCCCTCGGCCATCGGAACGCCATTATCCCACATATAATAATCGAGCCGATCCCATGCATGCGCGCGCGGCTCGGCCGCGAATGACTAACGGTTGCGATATCGCGCGACCCGCACCGGCTTAAGCGCGTATATTATGCACACGTGCGGCTTAATTACCCGGGGATGTATATAGATAGGCGAGAGGGGGCCGGAGATATATGCGGATGGCGAGGAGCGAGGAGACGTCGTGCCTCCGATGTCTAATTGAAATAAGCGGTGCATGGGAAAGCTATTTCTCTGCCCGGTGTCCGGCTGAAGGTCGTTCGTTTTAAATCCTTATCGCGCTAGAAAACGGATATTCCGAAATTTCATTCATCGATTCAGTTTTTTTTCTGATTTATTTGCTCCGTAAATAAGAAAATGTGAAATTCGTCCAAATGCACATAGTTAATGTTAAATGTTGTTCACTTGTCGAGTAAGTGAATGACTTATAACACAGAATAAGTGCATATTCACTTATTCGTACTTGAAATCCATGAGTTTGACTTGTTCATATTAAAAGAGTGGAGTTAAATTAATAGTTGATCGATCATTTGTTGACACTTGATTAATTCTATTTTATGGTACTTATGATCTTACCATTGCATCCTTATCGCGCTAGAATATTTTCAGATATTCGAAAATTTCGTTCATGAATTCAGTTTTTTTTTTACTTTCGTTTATTTTTTTGTCGGAGTAATCAAATTAAGTTAGTCGATCGTTAGTTGTCACTTGATTGATTCTATTTTATGGTACTCGTGATCGCACCATTGCATGCGTTTTCTGAAATATTTCGACATAAGTTGGAATTAGCGTAAGTGCTTGTTTGACATTAATGAAAATTATGAATTATATCCACAGTGTAAATCAAAGTGCACATAAAAGATTTTTCTTCCAGCTTAGAATTTAACTATTTTGAAAGATCATCATAAATGCTGTACGTAAACCGAACTAACTGCCGATTTCAGAATCATCCTTTCTTTTTTATCAAACACTTTTGAGAAATAATTCAGATTTTGATTCCTTTATTATGGCAGTTAAATTTTCCCACATTCGAGAGAATTTTTTTTTCTTAGTTACTGCAACTACCTCAGATTTACAATCGCTTTAATTCTTACTGTAAATATTAATATCGCATAAAAGCCGGCAATTCGTTCCATAAAAAAAGATTTAGCGCAACTTGCAAGCGTCTGAAAAAGAAGAATTAACGATAAATATTTCTTCGCGCGCCTACAATTAGATGACGAAATGTTTATTCATTTTTATTTACAATAAACGATATTGATTTCTAAACACTGCTCGCACCGACTGCCGCGAGATATACGACTTATTGACGAACGCGATTTATTAATTTTGCGCACCGGCGCCCATTATCACAGAAATACGACTGGACGTTTATAAACAGGCGGCGTCGCGGCGAAAAAGAATTTACGCGCGTCGCTTATCTGTAATTCGTAGCCGCGCGAATGGCATTGACGAGCGGGGAAAATCGCGCGCGCGCGCGAGAGGAAAATTGAGCGTTAAAGGCGATTCGCGGGTGAATAACACGGTAACGACGGCGAGCGCGGGCCTCGAATTAATGGGTCAATAAATTATTGAGTTTATTCCGCTTACCGGCGACCGTTGGGCGCGTCTGTCGTTAATCATCATCGACAAAGGAAATTTATAAGACGTTGGAATTTTCGATACCCTTCCTCGCGCGATTATGCCTGAATTTTGCGACCTTTTCAATTACCCCGCTCGTACTATAAATTTTTATTGAAGTGTTAATTTAGTTGTAACTTTTTAGTTTTTTTTTTAAAGACCACATAGATGCTAAATAAGCGTAACTAATGGAAAGTATTTAGAAATAAATTTATATAGGTATGTAAGTCGAAAATAAAAATTATTTAACTTAACAAAAGTGAAATAACATAAGAGAATCAAAGGTCAGATCATATTTTCATTTTGGTACTAAATAATATGTAAACCCAATTCACAATTAATAACTTAGCAATCTTGTTGTGTAGAACTCTAAATGTTAAAAAGCACGTATATGCTGATTTTTAGAAATAATTTATAGTTTTTTATAGAAAGAAGATTCAATAATTATATATTTATTAAGAATAGGTGATTTAATTTAGACCCATTCATTAATTAGTTCTTTTGACGAACAGTTAAACAGCATCGAGTGAAATTAAAATGACTACTTTAAAGATAAATTAATCAATAATTAGAATCTCGTTGAAAAATCAAAATAAGCTGAAAAAAGCCTAAATCATCACTTTGAGACAATAGCCAAGGCTCACCTGCCTCGAAACCACATCCTTTCCGCTCGTTTTATCATAGTCATCGCACATGCCACCACCCGCCCATTTAAAGTGCAAACATAAATCAGGACCCGCAAGCTCTTAACTTAATGTTGGCGTGATAATCTAGTGTTGCGACGTCGCGCCGCCATTTCAGCCATCTGTAATAGCGCATATATACGTATAGGGCGAACGCCTTTATCGCAGGTTGCTTTCATTGCCTTTGTGAAAATTTATTGGCTACGCCCTATTGCGGTTGGCATCGCACTGCTCTTTTTTTCTCCATTTTTTTTTCAAGTTTGCGCAGTTATTAAACAATACTTTCGGATACAATGACGATTCGTAGGTGAGTTAAGTTGGTGATTTATTCGGTTCCATGTGCTAGTTTCCATTTAGCGATGTCTAAAGAGTCAGTATTTGCGTTGGCGTCTTGTACAATTTAACGCGTTTGATTTTCTTAGAAATTCAGCCGAGATAAAGCGCTACATGCACGTCAATGAATGGCTGCAATCGATTTCTCGTTTTAAGTGTGTTAAAGGTACAATGAAGAGAGTGACTCGAAAATAAATTCAGGTTTGTGCAACTCCGCGTAATAATTATTTAGAACCCGTTTTATTTCATTTTTTTTAATTATTATTGAATTAGTTTCACAAAGGAACATTTAATCAATCTGGTAACAAAAATTTATGGTTCTTTTCTTACAATTAGGCAACTCGATAAAGATTCATTTCTATTTTTCTTAGAGAGTGTCGAAAACGTGCCAGGCTTCTGAGTGTTCCAGTGTGCATAGTTCATTTTGTTGTCTTCTTAAACTTAAATTTTTTAAATATAAAAAAGTACTATTAGAAAGGTCTCAAAAGGAGTCGCAACAACGTAAATTCTACATTCAGTACCTTCTATTTTTTCACTAATAAATTTAACTTTGATGGAGGTTTATACCTTATAGTATAGATTTAAGTTTCGTGAGCAACGAATATAAAATAGTATCACTTCTGATGAAAAATTTCAATGAAAGTACGATCAAAAGAAATAAAAAGAAGGAATTACAAAATTAGCACCCTTCGCGAAACTTTCCCATTCCAGTCCCGCGCACTGCGCGTTGCGCCATAAATTCGCGCAATTTGCATCCGCTCGCGCGATTCATAATTCGCGTAACGATTAAAAAATTACGCGCCGCTTACAATGACTCGGCCGTCGCAGCCGAGCTTTAAAATAGAGCAGCATCGGCCAATAAAACACAAAGGTGAAACCACTTAAAGTCCCATTCGCGGCGCAACCGCGTAACATTATACACCGCGGGCTTTTTCCTCGCGGGCGCAATAACTTCTCTCCCCCCGGCGAGCCGAGTCGCTCCCTCTCGTCGGCGGCGCAAGAAGCTTTAACGGGAGCGAACGAGGGCAATTGTAATAAAACGAAGCCGCGCGCGCGCGCGGGACGTACCGCGGCACCTAATTGAAATTTGTACGCGAGCGCCGCGCTCTTTACGGCCCGACCTTTCCTCCCGCTTGCAAATTCCGACTCCTTCGGCGCTCGCTTTTTTCCGGCCGGCGCGGGAGATGGAAATTGGCCGTTGTTAGCGTCGCCGGGGACCACCGGCGGCTATCGTCGCGAGAATTGGGACCGCGGTATAGGCGCGCGCGTGAGATACTTTGGCCGCGCTTTATTGTGCTGATGAAACGAGCCCCGCTAATGGCGAATTGCTGGCTGTTCGAATTTTACTCGTTACACTTGCGAAACGCTCGGGGAAATTTTTTATTACGTTTGTATAGCTTTTTGCCTATTGTTTTTACGATGTCGCGAGGGTCATTTGTTAGTGGTCTGTATTCTGGCGATGATGTTTATTTTTATGTGATGAGCTAAACGTATTAAAAAAGTATAAGTAATCGGATTATTGTTATTTTTATTATTAAATTTTATAGAACCGGAAAACTAATATAGTGGCTCATCCGATGATCGATTAAGAATGTAAGATATCTTTTTGCTTTTTTTTAACGAGGATCGAGTACCGTAAATCTCGGTCTTTTGAACATTAAAATATTCTTCTCCGTTTTAAATATTACACTTTTTAGTAGTATGACTTCGAGTGTGAATATTTTATTTAGCACCAATCTCTGCAATAAAGTTTATACGTAGAATATTTGATTGCAAAATAATCTTGATTTAATTTTAGTTTAAATAAATAAGATGTAAATCATAATAAATCCATTTTTGTTATTATACTCCTCAATTTGTAAATTGATATAGATAATTTACTTCGAATCCAAAGCTATTCATTCGAGTTTAATTGAAAATTATTAACAATGATCGATTCCTCCCACACCGTTCCCACTCCAGCCGGCTAAATCTCCACTGCAACGCAATCTCGAAATAAATTTTTCAGCGCCGCGAAAAATCCAAATGACCCTTTAATCTGCAATCGCGAAGCCTCATCTCTCGCTCGGCTAGAAAAAAAACCGTCGACCCGTATCATCGAGCCTCGCGCGCAAGAAGGGCCCCTTCATCTCGCGCGCGCGCGCGCCACCCCCACTACGCTCTCCGCTCGCCTATGAAGTTATTACGCCTCGCGCTGGGCGCGCGATAATGGCCCGGATCGCGGGAGACAAATCACTCGGGCCGGCGGCGCGGCTGCTTTATGGCTTTTAAACGTCGAAAGGCAAAATGGGACGGGCCGCGCGCTAAATTGGTCGCCGTAATGAAAGAAGCGTCATGCGATCGTATTTATGAAGCGCGCGCTCGCGAGCTTTGGCGCGAGCCGACGCGCGTGCGGGGCCAGCCAAGGAGGGGGGGGGGGGTAATCGAGAGTTCGCACGAGAGAATTGCACGCGGCGGATTTGTCGTCCGTGTAATTGGATTATTATGTACGACTCTTGGCGCGCGGATGGATTTTATCCGTTGCGAATGCAAGGATTAGGGACGATGGGGGAGACTCGTTTATTAATTAGATGTTGAGGAGTGGGTGAATGTCTCTTACACGCGCGCAAAAATGTGGTAAAAACTCGCGATAAAAATGTCATTTAAAAAACAAATATAAATCAGCAAAAAATGAAGAATATTAATGAACTTTAACCTTTAATCTGACGTCCCAAAGCTGCTGAAAATCTCAACCGGCAGAAAAGAAAAGACGGACTATTACGGTAGTAATAGTTTAAAGCTCCTGCACTCGCGTCGATAATAAACGCCTTTACCCCTCCAATTTGTAATTCGCAGGCAGGCATGGGCGATTTTCATAATTACGTTTATTTAAAAAGGAGGGGTTTGATTGTCCCAATTGCGCCAATTTGTCCCAATGTACCGCCGATGTCGCGTATCGCAATCGCTATAATTACTACGAAAACGGTGAGAGATAATGGCGTTAACAAGAGCATAAGCAAGTATCTTACTGGACCTATTAAGAATTTAGGGAATTGATTTTATAAGTAAACGGTTTGTCATCAGCTTGAAAAGTGCAAATGGTAGATCCCCCAAATTTTTCCTTGATTCACAATTCATTTCAAACTACAGCGTATAAACGTAATGCAATGCATCATAATGTCGCTGTGCAAATCTGAATTCATTTCACCATATTCCACAAATATAAACAAACTAAATTAACGGATTTTTATGGTCGACTAATTTGAACGTTACATAAATGCATATCGCTGAATTTTGCTTATTCATATTTGCAAAGAATATAATAATGATAACTGTGAGAATTTCCTTTGACGTATTATATTCACTGCACAAATTATCACATATTGTCGTTGTATATAATATATTTGCTTATATGGGTGCGCGCGTATGAGCATGTGTTTGGGCCGGCTTCATCCGGTGCGTCGAGTAAAACGCTACTGATCTTTCGGCGTCATTCGCGCTCAAGCTCTCGTGTCGTCCGGAGCGTTGTATATTGTGCCAATCATTTTAAAACATATCAAGAGCGACGAAGATCGCCGGGGTCAATAGTTGACAGATTGCAGCATATCCCATTATAAATTCGCGACCCGAATCGACTGCTCCATTATTACCGATACAGTAGAGTAGACCAGGCAGATTGTGCTGGAAAAATGTCGTTGCACATTTTACACTTGACTTATTTTCTTCTTGTGTTTTCAATTGCATATGAAGAAATTCGAGGGTTGACAATCGTAAACGGACGCTCGATGAAGGGTAAGTCTCGAAAAAGTTGCTTTGTAGTTGATATCAATAAAAAATGTCTATATTTGTTCATTTATTAAACTTACAAGTGATCATTATATATAAATAGCACAAAAAAGAAGCTTTGTGAATTGCATAGCAACATTAGTCAATAATAACAAGAAAAAAAGAGAACAATATTGCACATTTATTGAAAAAATAGTAATTGTTAGTTAAAGATTTGCTTTTCAATTTCATATATCCGTATATTAATTTCCCCATTACGTAAAAATGATCTTTTTCATAACCGATAAAGATGAACATTATGAATTACTGGTTAAATCGTATAAGGTATATATGTGTTAATATGAACGCATTATTATAAATATTTGAACAAATATTGTACATTTTTTAATTGTACTAATTTATTGTTATTTAAAGGACTGCTTTTCATTTTCAGATATCGGTAACTCAATTGCCCAATCAAATGAGAATGACAGCGCAGAGCAAATTACTGCTAGGAACCCTGGTAGTAATGCTTACCAGCGGTTGGTCAGCCGTAGGCAGCCGTTGGTCAATATGACGTTTTTAACGAATTTGTTGGCCAACCATTCGTCAACAGGAAAATTTCCACTAGAGAAGATAAGGAAAGATGACGAGAGCATTGTTTGTTCCATTAAGTACAGTCAATTCTGGAAATTAACAGCAAGCTGGTCTTACAATGCGTCACATTCAGACCACAGTCCAGGTTTATTTTTAGTGGATTACGCAATGCACGCGGATTCATTCAAAGATTTTGCAAGAAAATATCCCAGCGTAACGGTAAGCACTAGTGGCGAAGCAGTATCGGAATCTACTTTTGGAGACGTCGGAAAAGGCAAATTTGGAATGTTGACTTACTCTACAAGCCTTTTCACAGCCGATAAAGATATATATTATGAAGAACTAGTTAAAGCTTCTGAAGGCCAATTTTTTCTATATGATGTTAGCGTGAATATAGGGATAGGATTCATGAGTAGAGGTACCACGTTGCGGTTAGCTCCTTACATCGATGGATATCTTGTAAGTCATGGGGCTTACGAAAGAATTTTAGAATTTGGTCTTGGTGTGTATAAGCTAACCTTCAATCCCAAATAAGGTTCACTAAAATTAATGACAATTTGATACATTGATGTTACTGTATTTTCAATAAATATAAGGTTGCAAAAATTCACTATTCTTTGTTATATTTTTTAAAACTATAACATAAATTAAAAGACTTGTTTTTACATATTTTCTTGGGGATAATCTCGTGTTCGCTGACGTGTTTCCAAACATTGAGCTGCTTTGATTCTGAAAAAATAGGGTACAATGTACTCAAATATGTAATCTTGTTTCCTTATTATTTTGTGTAACGATGATAAAAACATACTTGGAAAAGTCATTGAAGTATTTCTTGCTGCATTCCGACCAATAAACTCTATTTGATTCTTTGTGAATAGGCGACATAATAGATACTGAACCATCAGCGGGCAGAGCATAACATTTGTCATCCTTGGAGAGTGAATCGTGTTGCACGCTCATACTAATAAAAATATCATTATTGTTTTTGGTTATCAATTAGCAGCGTATTTTTACCTTATCTCTTGATTTATTTCTAATAATCGTGATTTGCACTATCTCGTTTCCTATAGGTAACTAAACGAATGAAATAAAATAGTACACTGTGCAATAAGGGGCGCAACTTAGCTGTTTTAAGCTCGAGTGAGGTTGACAGTACAAGATGGAATATACCTTACTCGAGTCTAAAATAGCTTTTTGGCCATATTACACACTGCATTCTTTTCAACGAGGGCATGAAAGGGTCTTTCGCGTGCAAGATAGTTCAGTAGATGGAGTGCTCGATTTTCTATGCTACTTTGTAGCCTGAAAAAGGCTCATTTTATGTCTGAGTTGGAAAAAATGATACTTCTACTTACAGATGCGCCATTTCATGTGCGGCTGTACGAATACCGCCAAACTGACCGTCGTCAGCAATGACCGCTACATTGTACCAGTCATCACATATTTTCGCATTATGAGTAACTCCTGAGAAACAATATGTGTATTATTTACATTTAGTGTGGTGTCTTATCATTATTAGACAGTAGGTAATTTACAAAAACGTTACCTGCAACTGGATAAGTCTCGAGTCTGCAAAATTAAAATTTTAATTTTATCGGACATTTAAAGAAGAAAAATAATAACTTGTAAAATTTCAAATAATTACCCAGTGAGTAGCACGGCAGCGTCGTAATTTTCAAAATCCTTGATATCGCTAGAAAAGTTGTGGTGAAAGTAAAGCCGGAGGTTTTCATTCATGGCATCGGCATTGGCCCTGTCTCTTTCATCTTCGCCGGCGTCTTCTGGTGTGAAACGACTTTGGTACACGTAGTTTAATGCAGTTTCATCCTAAAGAGTAAAAAAATGCAAATCTTAACATAAGTTACTGAATTTAAACGGTGCTATTGCAAATCTTTCAAATCACCTCGGCCACGATTATGCCAGTGAGGACGAACTGCACTTTTGGCGAGTCCAGCTCTATGTATTTCCGGTCTACCGCATTCCAGAAAGTGGCCACATATTGAACCGTCGCAGCTACATTTTTTCCAAGTTCGCTGAAATTTATTTATTAGTTTAAAAGCAATACTCATACGAATGATTAATTTTACTTACCGAAATAGGTGATAGTCAACCACCGCTAAGATTTTGGGATAGAAAGTGGTCAATGGATTTTCAAGGTTTTCTTGAAGGGAATTCATACGAGCTAAAATCAAATAAAAATTGTAACACTAATTCATTTGAAAAAGGATACCGACAATTTAATAAAAATTAAAATATTACTGGTAACTTCACTATGAAGATGTACTGGATTATTATTTTCGTTAATTTTCGTAATCAAATAATCCCCTCTCAAACTTCGCAAATTTGAATTATGCTCAAGGGATTTTATGTAGTGACTCTCGTTACCCTCGCCAAATGTTCCGTCCTTTGTAATAAAATATATTACATTTAGTTTTTCTTTTATTTTATTGTTTTTTTTGTGTAGCTTTCGATAAATATGAAGTCAAATTATTTATTACTTACGTAGAGTATTTTCTTGTTAATCTCATCGTAATGAGCTAATACTACCGCCTTTTTGTCGTTATCAATGTAAAAGTGACCGTTGATGAAACGATCGCTCTAAATGTCAGATGTGAAAAATAAAATGGTAATAATTATTGTATAGTATTTTCTATTTTGACTATTTATTGATGACATTTTTCACTTACATTTTTCACAATTTCATAAGTGTAATTTGGATTACCGCCTGGAACAGATTTAGCAAGCCATACTGGGCTGTAACGGTCATAAACATTGCGATCGGACTGAACGAAATTAAACTTGTGAGTCTGTCCATCAAATTCAAATTGAACTTTTCGCTCATCTCGATGCTATAGTAAACAAAGAATAGGAATGAATTCGTTAATCTTTCTATTACCTTGTTTATTGAAGACTGGTTTAATTGGTTTAATCTTTGAGAAAATATTAAATATTTTTATAACCGATATTTACGGAAATTAATTATAACTTTATTACTTACTTGAGCTGAAGTAACCGAAATCAGTAAATAAATTGAAAATGTTAATAAGGAGAACATATTGATCGATTATCATTAGACCAAACTAAAACTGAATGAAAGGCTGAGTATCATTTTTTTCTTACTTTATACGTAACTTCTAATCATATTGGTTTTTGATTATCACACTTGTATAAATAATTTTTACCTACGTCAAGTCCGTATGTTAATTACATTTTATTGTCTTCGAATCAAACAAGCTGTCAAAAACTAATAGAATGAACAGAACACAATAATATTGCAAATCAATGGAATAAAAAATATGTTATCAATAAGATATCTTTTACATTTACAAATTTATTCGGTTTTCATGGCAGATGTTTTTTATGACGTTTTACAAGAATAGAGGTCTTTTGTCATTCCTAATTTTAATTTTTAAATAACAACGTGTACTTGCCGCTATTTTTAATTTTACATAATACGGTTAAATCGTTTAATTCATTGCAGCATCGTTCACTACAATATCCCTGCAATTTTTAATCAAAAATAAATTATTCCTTAATACGTTAAATCTCAAAATTTGCAATCGCCGATAAAAAGAAAGACTTACAAGCGCACGCACGCGAAAAGAAGCGAACCGATTAAAATGTACGACGTGGTGCCCATATTAAGGTCGAGGAGGAAACGAGTCCGAAAAAAGCTACACGGAAGATAAGGGACCAAAAACAAATGGCAGGTCCAGATAAAAAAATATACAAGAGCTCACTTGTTCTTTCACGAATAAAAATAAGGCGAGGCAGGTTATCGGTCCCTCCACTTTTTCTTCCGAATGCTTTCTGCTGATTCAACAGAGCATTTCACGTCTGATTTCACTCGGAAGTACAATGGTGCTTAAATGCAAAAATTTATGTGGTGGATATTTAGATATGACAAAAAATATGTATTCACTGTACGTTTGTGAAATTATTTTTATTACATTTTTGACTAAAGCAAGTATTCCAAATCAACTATCAGTCCTGACAAATTCAACAATCTCTACGGGGACATACGTCGTTAAATTGCAAGAAAAATTACGAAACTTTAGTTAAGATGATGATTCTTCTTTAGTGTTTTGCACTCATTACTTTAAAAATTTATATGGCAATCATGTAAATCTTTTCAGATAGGTTGATCGTCCCACATTTACGGCGATGCAGTTTTTATTCGAAAATTCTATGTTAATTCTATGTTGAACAACTTCATAAAAAAACTTGGATTCCAACTATCAACTCCAACAAAAGTCTTGAAAAATTTCAATTATTATCGCAACAACGCACATCGATCACTGCGTCGCCGAGCGGGAGAGAATCGACGAAATCATAGGTGATACGGGGCCAGTAGCTCGCGCGGCGCCTCAAAGAGGCGGAAGAAAAGGCGGTCCGCGAGGGGCAAAGCGCACGGCGCACAGTATTTCTCAGCCGTAATCGCTCTATTTATCATCGGGTAGCGCGCGGGACCGATAGCGCCGCGCGCCGCGACCACCCACGCGCACAGCCCGTCGCGAAATATCGCCGGGATTACGCGCGCGCGCTCGCGGCTGCATTGTGCTCGGGTTTAGCGCGGCGAACCTGCCGTGTATACGTGGATCTCCCGGAGATTTTGGGACAATGGCTAAAGGGAATGTTTTTTTTTCTTTCAGGGTTTGAAATTTTGCTGTGGGCTTTGAGATTGTGATCGCTTTATTGATAAAAATATTCATTTAGGTAAAAAAATTGTTAACGATGATTAATAATAAAAAGACGTTAATCTGGGAATCCGGATGAAGAAGGCGTTGTCTTCCATGAAAATTGCGTGCATCCGGATTCCCAGATAATGTCTTTCTTTTTAAAAGCGATCAAATGATAAATATAAGAATAGATAAAAAAGTTAGTCACAAAAGTAATCAATTTCAAGTTTTTTTTTGTGCATTTACGCAAAATATTAAAAAATAATTAAGCTGTGCTTTTTGTCTATATTGGAAAAGATAATAAATGCAAAAATGAGTTAAAAGAAAAATTTTTGCTGTATGAAAGTAAGTATTCTTACTTTTATCAGATGAAAGTTTGGTATATTGTTATTAATATATTAAAAGGTTTAATATATTATAGCTTAAATATTGTCATAGTTAAGGCATAGGTTGATGCATACCACCGGTCTTCAAAAAGTGACTGGCGCATCAAGTAATTATTTTACGTTTTTTATGATTTCGTATGCGCAAGACAGACAAATCTTGAAGGCAACATTTCAATTAACTCTGAAAAATACATTGTCCTAAAAATCGAATTTTGTCTTCAAATTTGACCAGAATCTTTCTTCAATAAATCAGTATAATCAGATAATGTAATTGTCGGTTTATATAGTAACTGATTAAACAGAAATAGCTGTACAAATAATTTTAGAATTTTAACATACGATGACAAACTAGACTGACAGAACAAACCACGCGAAACCCGTTGACCGGCGATTAAATTTACAACCATTAATTATACCCTCGATTCCCTCCGTCTGTCTAATTACTTACTTTCCCATCCGAACTCGCGCGATTCATTGCCCTCGCGGGTGCACGAGCCGCGCTCGCTCGGCATTCAAAGAAACTACGCGCTACATATTCCTCGCGGAAATTTCAAAAGATCCATCCCACCGGCAAAATTTCCCCGCGCCCTCGCGGCTCGACCTCGAAATCCGCGGCCGGTCTAATTATCGAGAGTAAACTTCGAAAAACGCCGAAACACGCTGCGCGCGCGCGCGCAATTAAACGGTAAAAAGCACAGCGGCTAGGTTGAAAAAAAAAAAGAGACGGTGAGCTCACAATCGGACGCGAGCCGCCGCCGCGGGGAAAAAGATCTCACGCAGGCCTGGCGTTTCCAAGGCGTTTTTTGCGCGGCGCGCTCCTGATATTCCCGCGGCCCATTCAAACGTCCCCCGAGCAATGCGGCACACCGCGCAATATGGAAGAGAGGCATATGCCCCGCGATAGCGCGTAATTCAAATTAATTATTTGCATAACTCGGCGGCCGCGATTAAGGACCGTACGCCGACAATTGCGGATACGAGCGCTTCTTTATAAGTTTTTTTCTCAAGTTTTGTTTGCTTCATTATCAGGGTAGAGTTCTTTGCGCGAGATTTTCATTCTTTGCGAGGGGAAGAGAGAATTTTTCAAGTTTTTTTACGTGAGCTTGTTTTGATCAGTACTATACGTTTGCTGGCAGGGTTTTTTTGCAGAGATGTTTTAGGTTTTGAATGTAGAATTTTAAACATTTTTAAAGTGATATGAAAGAGATATAAAACATTCTACTATTCTAATATTGGATTTTATTTGTTTCTAAATTTAATTATGAATAGAAGTATTTAGAATTTGGTTATTGAAGGCTTGAACCCTTTTAAATAAACTATAATAATTGTAAACGCTGCAGGAAATGTGAAAACTTTAAAAAAAAAATTTCATACACCAATATATCCTTAAGAAAACATTTTGATTTTTGTTATTGTTTGCCCACTAATCCAAATTAGTTTGAAACGAGAAAACAAAGAAATTTGTGTAAAACTGATAACTTCTCGATTATGCAAAGGCAATTCAAACAAGTTTTTCAATTTGCGCGCCGCTCAGGGACTGCGGAAAAATCAGCGGGGGGAGGAGGTGCGCCGAGGCAAACGAAAAAAAAGCGGGGCAAGAAGCGCTCGCTCCGAGGCCCCGGCGTAATTGCATCCTTAAACGCAGGGCCCTTTCGTTTAAGCCCCTTTTGATTTACGGGCGGAACCTCGCGCTCGCGCCCTCGACGCGTTTCGCGCGCGCCATACGGGCTCGTAAGCCGCGCCAGCCTCGAATTTCCCGCGGCACGTTTTTCGCCTCCGCGCGCCTTACTGGCTTTGTTTTTTTTCTGTTACCGGTGCTCGGGGGGGCCGAACCCTCGCTCCAGCGGAAGATTTACCTTCATTGTTTAATTTTCGACGGAATTTATAACCGGTCCGCCGTTTTCCGCGTTAAGCGACGTTTCAGTTTTTATGGAGTTTTCCAGATTTACTGGGAGGTTTGTGCATGAATCAATCTTTGGGTATAAAAGTAGAAGATTATTTTATTATACGTGGATGTTATTTTCTATGAGGAGCAAAATATTTCTTTTTTGTGAGTAAACTAACTGCACTGTATACAAAAATGCATGTATCTTATATTATAAAATTATGCGATTAAGTTCATTTGAAGGTAACGGAGAAAATATTTTTTTTTTACATTCCTCGAAGGTTTTTCAATTTCGAGCTTCATTATTGGTCTCCAACAAAAGTAGTGAATGTCAATTTCACCTTATTAAATGCAGTAAGTTCCCGGCATTTCACGTGTAATAAGTGGCTCGAGATAAAAAGTCATTCCCTATTGCAAAGGAGAGGCTGGAACTTCTTTTGTGAAATAAACATGTGGCTACGCCCCTTTCGATAATCATAAAATAAGCACCGATTCAGCCGGGAGTTGGAAGTCAACAAGCCTTAAAGTACAAATATCAATTCTCCGTTTCTTAATCGTGGCTACTTACATATACGAACTGAAAGCAGCATGTGAATTTCAATTGAAATTCTTACAGTTTTTCTTTAAAATGGAGATATTTATGAAAAAGTAGCATTTCCAATTCCGTATTTCTTATTGAGTTAATTAAAGACAAACCAATTCCCTTAAATGTATTAAACTTAGACTTCTTAAAAATAAAAAATAAAAATAACGGACTATAAAGCTTTTTACTGTAAAAAATAAAAATGCTTAAAAAGGCATTAAAAAACCGAATGTCATAAATAAGCACATCGACCGCTAAGCGATCCCGTAAAAAGTCGTGATTCATAAACCTCATCCACGGGCAAATTTAACGCACCGCACCTTCCCGTACCCACGATCCAGTTCGCTCGCTCCGGCGCGAATACACGCGCGCGGCAGCGATCGTCGCGGGCCCCGTCGTAAAGCTCGTCGGGCGAAGGGCGAGGAGAGCGCGCGCTCTTATTTAGGATGCAGCGTTAATCCGGGGCCCGCGTGTGAGTGTACGCGCGGAGGCGGCGGCGGCGGCGTCTTTATTTACTGCCCCGGCGATAATGGAAGAAACGTGCGACGACTCGCGAATATCGCGCCTCGATCGGCGCAAGTGCAGCGGCCGCAAAAGGCGGGAGGGGGCCCCCACGCCAGTCCGTTATATAGCTATCGGCCGCGAGCGAGGGACAGGGGAGAGACGCGCGTGCGCGCGAAATCCCGTTTTCCTAGGGAAGAGCCCCGCGGACGCCAAGTGCACTTATTACGGCGCGCGTTATTCCCACGGGCTGCCGCCGCGAGTCGCCGTGTTTATGCATCGCCCGGATAGAGAGAGCCCCCGACGCCTTTTTTTGCGAGATAGCGAAGACCGGAGGAGAGGAGCCCGAGCCTCAGCGGCGGCCTTTTGTAGTTTACGCGATGCTTTTTGAACCGCCGCGCGAGATTGGTTGGAGGTGTTTTCGAATGCGGGGAGATGCCTGGTTTTTTTCGGCTGACGGGGTGTTAGAAAAGAAAGCTTTAACGGAACTCGCGGCAGGCAGTGGGTTGTAAGCAAGATAAGAAATTTTAACGAAATATTTTTTACCTGTGCCGTAATTTTGAAAGAAATGGTATAGTAGTAACTCGAATTATTTAAAAATTTATTCAATTAGAGTTTACTTTTCATAAAACGAATGATTATATTTAATTACGAGAATAGAAGTAATTTTTTAATGTGGTACGTCTTAAAAAAGGACTGCGTTTCAAGAATATTAAATATTTTATTAAAATAATTAAATACTCGAATAAATAATATAGTGTCTATTAATGTAAAAATACTATTAGATCTTTCAATGCTGTGTATAGATTCTAGTCAAACTATCATTTAATTTACATAGTTAGTATATGTAAAGAGTAAATTACCCGCATAACTGCAAATAAATAAATTCATAAACTTAAAAACGAATTACATATTATTAAATTAACTTAATACCTATTCAACGTTTAATCATCATAACAAATTTTCAAATTTCGCGCTCTGAACCTACCGTTTGTTTGCTGATGACCTCACTAGTTTTTTAAGGCTGTCAAGTCAATTGACAAGATAACCGAAAGATAATTCATTTTAAAGCTCGACTCAATATCGTAATTTACAATTCAGCAATGGAAAAACTGCGGTATCCGCTCGCAGCATCTTCGCAAATAAATGGTATGCAGAATCGATTGAAATCGGCAGGAGCGCGCGCAAAAGTCGCGACCGAAAAATCTCGCGTTTCAATGCTCTCTCCCTCCCCCCCGGCGGGGAACTAAAAAGCGCGCGCGCGCAGCCAGCGGGTCGAAATGAAAAGAAGAGAGTATAAGTTAGTCCTCCAATTACAAGCGGCGCATTTGCTCGGTCGGCAGGTGCGTTTGCTCATTGTACCGTCAAGCGAGGCAAAGGACTTAGCCGCCGCCGCCGTCGGACAGTGTCGCGCGCTTACCCACGAAAATCTCCCCCTCGAATCTGTCATCTCGCGCTCTGCCTTTCCGCACTTATGCTAATAGGCCGCGCTGTCGACTCTTTTCGTTTCTACACACTCGCAGCCCTTATAATTCATTGCGCCTTTAAGTCGGTCGAGCCATTCAACATTTCTGGATTTTGTTCCGTTTGATCTTCTAAAGGTGGAATTGTTTTATTTGTAATAGGATTTTTTTTAAGCTTTTGTTCAGTGCATTGAGGTATAAAATTAAAAAAATACACTTTGCAATGTCTTAACACGCCCTGCAGGCTTAATCAATTTTTAAGTAGAAACAGACAGGTGTAATCAGACGAAAGTCTAAATCTACTTACTACGCGTAAGTAGAAACAGACGAGTCTAGTAAGACTTCTAATCGAGGTGTAGTTTTTTTATTATTTTACTTCAAGCTTAATTCTCTTATCAAAACTTGTTAAACTGTTTGCTTTATAGCTAACAATGAGAAGTACACGGAATATTTTAAAATTCTATTCTCTTCTAAAGGTGGAATTATTTTATTTATAATAGAATTCTTTTTAAGCTTTTGTTCAGTGCATTGAGGTTTAAAATTAAAAAAATACACTTTGCAATGTCTTAACACGCCCTGCAGGCGTAATAAATTTTTAAGTAGAAACAGACAAGTGTAATCAGACGAAAGTCTAAATCTACTTAATACGCGTAAGTAGAAACAGACGAGTCTAGTAAGACTTCCAATCGAGGTGTAGTTTTTTTATTATTTTACTTCAAGCTCATAGTAATTGTCTTATCAAAACTTGTTAAACTGTTTGCTTTATAGCTAACAATGAGAAGGTCACGGAATATGTTAAAATTCTATTTTTACAAAAAAATTACTATTGGATTACTGATTTGGATTAATCAAGGAAGCACTAGTGTTAGTTAGTTACTTTGTGAATTTTTTATTACTCCCTTGCTATAAGCCCTCCAAATATTCAAGTCACGATATTAAATATTATATTTGTTTCCTGATTTATTGAAAATTACATTTACGTAGTTAAAAAAAAAATGCAAATACACCGCTAGTCAAAACTAATGGCAGGATCACAACTACCAGTACTACAAGTGGGCCCTAAACCTTAATCAAATCCCGCCCCGTTACATCCGTCGCGTCCTATCAAGATGACTCTCGAATAACGCACTCGGTCCCACAGACTTGCTGCACTCGCCCGGCGTCCCGCGCAATAATCCTCCGGCTCATCTGCAAAAAGGCCTATCCCGCTCAATATGATCGTCCCGCTCACATTCATCCCCGCGAAATCCGGCGTTCCGCCGCGGCTCTCCCCCTCCTCCCCCCTGGTCGCTCGGACGAGGCGACGAGCTTTTTTCCCGAGATGGGATTTCGATAGGCTGCCGCGTTCCCACGTATACACGCGCGCACCGGCGGCCGGGGATTCCCCCGCGCGGCTATGTAGGGTGAGCGCGGTCAATTTGCGTCCGACGGCGGGAGGGACGCGGGGGGGTCGACGTCATAGCTGGCGCATAGAAACGTCGGCGCGGCTGAAGAGCGCGTAAAATAAGATGTAGCCCCGGTGATAACGAGCTCTACGGGGGCTCCACCTCGCGACGTGGCGCGTGCGTTTTCGCGGTGCCGAAGCCGCCGGGATCATCTTGATTGCGATTGCCAGGGGAAGACAAGCCAACTTGCTAAGTAGATGTTGCTCTTTTTTGTACCCGTAAATGTTACTGGAAAATTATGTTTTGGCCATTTTGTTGAAAATTTAATTTATTTTATGCTTAATAGTGTGACAGCAATTTGTTGCTCTTTAGTCGTGATAGTTAAAAAGTGAAAAATCAGTGAAAAATATTTGTCTTGCTGCATCTGACCCGTAACTACTTAAAAGTGAAATTGAATTTTTTGTATCTTTAAACGTGTTGACAGCAACAAATTTTTTGCTCCTCAGTAGTGATAGTTAAAAAGGAGTCAATAAAAAACATTTGCCTTGCTGTATCCGACCCGTAACTACTTAAAAGTGAAATGAAAAAAATGTTTGTCTTGCTGTATCTGACCCCTAACTACTTAAAAGTGAAATTGAATTGTTTGTATCTTTAAACGTGTAGACAGCAACAAATTTGTTGCTCCTCAGTAGTGATAGTTAAAAAGGAATCAATAAAAAACATTTGTCTTGCTGTATCTGACCCGTAACTACTTAAAAGTGAAATGAAAAATGTTTGTCTTGCTGTATCTTACCCGTAACTACTTAAAAGTGAAATTGAATTTATTGTATGTTTAAACGTGTAGACAGCAACAAATTTGTTGCTCTTCAGTAGTGATAGTTAAAAAGGAATCAATGAAAAACATTTGTCTTGCCGTATCTGATCCGTAACTACTTAAAAGTGAAACTTCCATCTATTTTTATAGAGTAAATGCATAATTTTCCTTATTACTTATTGAAATATTTACAATTTTAAATCATGAATTATACATTGGACTCTAAACAAAACCCTCAATCAACAGATAATTTTATTTTATTTATCGAATTTATTAAACATTTTAATAATACAAAATCTTATAAAAACGCCGTAATATGGAATGAATTAAAAAGTAAAGTAGACTTTTTTAATTCTCTTGTAAATTTGAAACTATATAACAATATACAGGTAATCACCTACATTGATAAAACGAAATTATTTAATTAACTGAAAAATTATGAATGAAATGCCTAAAAATAATTAAGTACATATCTCCTACAAATAAAAATCTGCTCAAGAAACATTATTCTACCCCTTGATATCCACATCGCTTTAAGAAAAAAAGCGCAACAAAAAAATATGAATAATCGGTCATGTGCAGAGGAGTTCATTGAATTTGCAAAGAGGTGCGTTCAAGGGCGAGCTCGCAGCTCGCGCGTGTGCTTACACTCGCCGAGTTGTCCCCCGCAGTTCCGTCCGACGGCTCGTAAAACAGGTCATTAAACGCTCGCGTCGTAATTAATTTATGCGAGCGGGATGTATGCTAGTGTGTACACACGGCTCCCGTATAACGCCTAGGGTACCGGAGGCGTGAAGCTATCATGTTCAAAGCACTTTCGTTGAGCTCCTCCATTTTTATCGTGTTCGACGCAATAACTTTCGTTCTCCGAGGCAGCTTAATTTACATTCGCGCGTGAATATTGCTCGCTTTTGAAAAATTTTGATTTGTCGATTCCTGTTAATGAGATTGTAATGTACGCGTTGTTATACAATGTTAAATTATTTATACGTTCTATTTTATTTAAATAAATATTCTATTTGTTAAGCGATGAACCGAAGACATGACTTATTCAAGTCGTAGTGTAATAAGAAACAAACAATGAAATCTATTAATCTGATGATTTAAATAGCAATTAATTTAGATAAAATCAAATTTTAAATAAACATTTAAAATAAATTAACTAAAAATAATTTTGAATTAGCGTATCGATCACTAAGGAAATGTAGTTTAATTCGAATAAATTTCCCTACAAGATCGAATTAAAAGATAATCCCGCGATCCCGGATTATCCGCAAAATCGGAAATCTTTCAAAATCAAGCGCAAGACTTTAAAAACGGAGCAAACTGCCCGTGACATTTGCCGTGGCGCGTGTAGTAACACTGCTAGGTTGTCCTATCTCTCGCTAGATCGACTCGGCGGCGCGCGCATAAAAGTAAATGCAAATTCGAGGCGGCGCAATAGCCGCGAGCGGCCGCTGGATGAGAAAAAAAAAAGACGCGAAAGTAGAAAGAAAAAAACGCTAAGTGGCTTCCAGCCTCGCTTCCAGCGCTCGGACGTGTTCGCCGGGGCCGCAGATCGTTCCGCTAATAAGCGAGCATCGTTGCGCAAATTTAGTTGCGTACGGGCTTTTGTAAACATCGGCCGCGTTTACTACGTTTTCCGCGAATTATCGCGCGATAATCGGCTCCCGCGTTTGTCTCTCTCGCTCGCTACCCGATCCCCGTGGCGCGTGTACGCGCTCCGCCGGGGATTTTGCGCGGGGGGGCACTTGCGCGCCGGGCTAACTACTTACGCCGAGATCAAAATTAATTGTGCGCCGGGTATGGCTATGGGAAATTAGCTTATTGTGCAGGCTCGTACAAACTGCGAGCGTTTAATTTTTTTGGCGTTTCTTAGGACTAGGAGCGATAAAATTCGCTATTGGTTTCATAATTAGCAAAACTTGAGGACTAGTTTTCGTTTCTGAGAAATTGGCCTAATGCTTTTGTGGTGTAAATAATTGCGGTATATAATTATTTCGATTGGATAATCTCTTAAATGAAGCAGATGATTAATTAATATTTCACCGAGGAGAAAACAAAACGACGTGTGTAAAATAGCGGTGTGAACAGTACAGGCAGCTTTGTGATGATAATTCACATTGAACAGCTTATGAAAGTATTCCGAAATTAATCAAGAGTTCCGAAACAAATCGGTGTCTTAAACGACACTTCATAACTTTCCCTTTTCGGGGATGTCGACATATTATTTAGGAATAGGTCCTGCAGGTATAGCTTCTCCTCAAAGATAATAATTAGGTGAAATTTATTATGTGATCACAAAAATAATTGAAAATGAAAATAAGTTTATTTTAAGATCATAAAAAAATGGATAAATGTTGGTGATTAGTAATTTATTCGAAATAGAGGCACATATTACTTGATTAATAATTAAGCTTAATGCATAGTAAAATTACTGCAATTTATAAATCGAAAAATTGTAATTATCAATGACTATACAGCAGAGCTGAATCTCCTTAACGCATAATATACATTAAACTATGAGGTCACTCGGCCGATTATTTAATTTCCAGAGCTCGCGCGGTCCCCTCCCGCGAATACCCGCCTTTCTCCACTAATTACAATGTGCCGGCGCGCGGGTGCCCTCTCCTCGGCGCTTACGCAAGTCCCGCGCAAAAATCGCCCCTAAAGGAAAATAAGCGAGTGTCCCTCGGCCGAAAATAGCCCGAGCGGAGCGCGAACATTGTTCCTAATTACCCGCGGAAAATTCGTTCTCACAGCGGCGGCGGCGGCAGAGCGGCCCAGTGACGTTTTCGCAAGCCCGCGCGCGCACTCGAGTAATTAACGAGGCCTCCTTCCACGAGCACGCGCGCGCGCGCGCGCCCGATCGACGGCAATTACGCAGAGGCGCGTCTAGCCGGTAGCAGATCTCGCTCCCTTGATAAATCAAATAACAAGTCGCGGCTTAATCTGGCCGATCCATCGACGCGCGCAGTCGCCGGGAGAGAAGGAGGGAGAGGGAAGGTGATCGAAGAGCGGCGTAACGCGTATAAGGCCGCGCGCTTTGCATGCTGGGTGCCGGCTAGTTTTGCCGGGGGCCCGGTACGGGCGCAAATGATGCGTGTAATAGCTGTCAACGAGCCGAGCCGAGCCCGCCCGCCGGGTCCGCGAGTAAGTCAGCGGACGAGTTTCAGGCCGGCTGATGCCGCGCGTACTTGCGATGCACTGGACTCTGGATAGCGGTGGTCTTGGTCTTGACCGACAGTCGATAGGAATATCAATGGAATTCGGTTTTTCTTTTTGTTGTAGGTTTAAATGAGAATTATTTTATTTTATGATGATTTTAAATTAAATTTTTATTCGTTATTGGGGTAATTGAAAAATTTGTAACTATTAGAAATGATTTCCGCAAAGAAACAGAAATCATTTAGTGGGGCTAAAACCTTAGTTCTATGCTGAAAAATGATTGACAATGATAAAACTATCATAATAGTCCTTTATAAAATTACAATATTACATTATTACATTATTACTTAAATCATTATGTTATTATTAAAATTAAGAGATTACAAGGGTCTAATAAAAATCAATTTTTTTGTTTCAGGTATGTTTATTTTCGAACTACGTTTTGTATATTACATAAAACATGGTAAGTACATTATTCTCCAATATTGAATTTTCATAACAGAAGCAACACTTTGATAATAAGTCAACCCCCTCGTCGCGCATTATCAAAAAGTCATTATCAGAAGCACCGCTCAATTCGAGCCGTTCGTTGCGATAATCCACCGTAACTGGCGCGATCGTAACAAGCCTCAATTTCTCGGGGGGGAAACAATCGAATTACTCAACAAAAGCACGGGGCCGGTTAACAATAGCCGCGAGACGATTGTTTCGCCGGTGCAACCTCCCCGAGGATTCTTAATTAGCGACGGCCGCAGCCCGAGGACCCGATGGTACACAGTCGCCCCCGGAGCCGCGCGCGTCTTTTGCGCTTTCAATTAACGCCCGCCGCCTTGATCCGGCGAGCCCGAGTGCGAATGCCGATCGTTACGGGCGCTTGGCTTTAATTGATCGCAGCGACCCGCGACTTTCGCGGATTTTCCATTAATCGTGTAATTTTCACGGGGCGTGACAGTGCAATCACGAGCTCCGCTCGATGAGGATTCTTACTTTGAGCGATACGCATAGATGTACCATCGTAAATTTGTTAAACGAGGTGTATAAATGAATAAAATTTTTCTTACGATGGAAGTTTTATTTCCAAAGTATGCACGTGTTTTCTTTCAAAAAATGAATTTATTTATTTTTTTTTTATTTTATTGAATTTACGGGAATAATTCCTTGGTATATTCAGTTCTGTACAAAAATAATCCAAGGTATTGTTTTTCTTTGAATTTTTTTAGTTCGTTTCATAAATAAGGGTTAATTGTTGCAGGTCGTTCAATTACTTGCGAGTTAATGTTTGATGGTGTGAAAAATGTTCTTTTCGGTCATCGCGATCGAATGAATTAAGAAGCGGCAAAACCTGTTTCGATAATTACACTGCGCGAAGGAAAATTTTAACTATGCATGTAAAATAATTAGTCACGTGGAAGATAAGAGCGAGAAAATTATGTTTGAAAGCTAGTCATCTCGTTTAATTAATATATTACATTAATTTCTTGTAATTGGAATTTCACACTTGATAATAACTTCACACATCATACGCCGATGTTTTTTCTACAATGTTTCAGAAACTGCATTTTCTAATTATTGTGTATTACTTTGCATTTAATAAAACTGTGAAAATGATTTTAAATAGCATTTAAAATAAATTGTTAAAAATGGTTTTTTATAATATCATTTTATTATGAACGAATTGAATAAATCATCTTTACTTTTCTTCAAAATTCACGGAAACACAGCGTAACAAATCATCAAATAAAAAGATAGTAGAAATAAAAATCAAATCCAAAGGAATCAATAAATTTTCAGTAGTATTTTTTACATTTTTTTTTAATCATTTTATTGGAACTTTTTCTTTATTTCCTGCTGATGCTCTGTTTGTTCCCTCTTTCGTATAGGAGCCTACTTAAGGCCGGAGATAGTTGTCAGTTGCCTTAGATACGGTTAATGATCGTGTCTTAAAATAACAAAAAACATTTAGCCAATACAGTAAATGAATAATTACCTCAAAAGAGATTAGGTATTAATTTAATAAAGTATGTAGTGTTACTTGAAGAAAGTAACATAACAATCATTATCCACAAATATTTTAAGTGCATCTACTCTTAACTTTTTACACGCGGTATTTTCGAATACTTACAAGTGCGCGAACGAGGCGAGAGATGAGGGAAGTGGGTGAAAAGGAGAGCGAGTCCGACCGAGTAAAGAAAGACAGAGAGAAATGGGACGAGCGCCGAGGCGCGTTTGTATACATCACCGACTAATTGTGAGTACACAGGCGGTAAATGCTCGCTCGCTCGGGCGCGAGCCCCGGTATCGAGTGACCGCGCGAGGTATGCACTTACGACGCCGGCGAGCGCGCGCGCGCGCGTTGCTTAATGATATCGCCGTGATTTAAGCTGATGCACTTTTCCAGCCGGACGGCCCGACCCTTTTTTTCCGCGCTCGGCCTCTCCGCGCGCTCGCCGCCGTTTGCGCAACGCCCGCGAGTGACTATAGGTATACAAAAACGCACCGATTCCGCTCGACTGCGGCTTCGCTCAGGCGGCGAGATGCTTAATTAGCGGATTATTGAGTCCGCGAAATTGAGATTGAAAAGTCAAAGGTTGATTCGATCAGGTTTTGTCGTAATGTAGTTTTAACTTTCATTTTCGGTAATTTAACTTTATATTTGTTCTTTTTAAAAAGTCTCTACATTATTGAAATCCGAAAAAAGAGTACTTCAAAGCTTTCTTAGCACATCAGCAAATGCAATCATCATTTTTTATAAATATTTTTCACCCTCCTTTGAATGGGTTAGAGCGATGTAGTGTATCTCGAAAGTTGAAATTAAAATTGAAATGTGTTTTTCTTCGATAAGAACGACGATATTTAGAGAGATAGTGAATCGAAACGAATGACTATCACCTAAAATTTTTTAATCTATTTAAACAAAAAAATTTCCGAAATTTCGACGAAGAGAACTAGAAACGAAAGAAAAAGGAAGGGAAGCGCGGCTACGAGCCGATCACGTCGTAATCGCGGCTCTCCCGTGAAGCTAAAATCTCCCTACCGTCGCGGCGGCGGCCCAAAGCTCGGCTCGCGCTGCACGCAGGTGGGAACGCTTTCGCACGCGAGCGGTCTTGCGTTACCCGCGAGTGTATCGGGTTGCCCGGCGCGGGAGGCCGATCGCGACGCGCTTAATTGGCCGCGCCGGCGGCACCCCTCGGCGGCAGATCCACACAGGAGACGCCACGCGCCGGGCGGCGCGCCTTTTGCCAAGGCACTGCGGTCGGAGCGACGCCTAATGCAGTCGCTCAGGCTTATTGAGGGACTAATCGAGTGTCTTCTGCAGATCTTTGTGCACTTTTTTTCACACTTCTAACCTTATATTTTTCTAATGTGTACAGTTTATAGAATGATTTATGACGTTTAACATTTGGAAGAATTTTTAGTGACCATTTGCTTCGTTTTAAAGCTTGGAAACTAAGAATATTTTACTTAAATTTTTTTTAATTTATAGTGTTTGATTAGAAAATTTATGTGTATTGCAAACGGTGCTATAAATTAACTTATATTGGCCTATCTTTTGGAGAAAACTGAGATAGGAAGCAACGAAATAGAGATACTATTTTACTGTCACCAAAAAAGTGCATCGACGCTCCTCTACATTCAATTTATTATCTCACGTCCCTTATCCCATAAAACACGCGGGTATTTATTACACAAACTTCCGGTATCTTATTCCTAAAACAAACATATTCCACATAATTTGATCAACCCGCAGAAATAATTAAAGAAAACAATTTCCCAGCGTCTCACGCACCGAGTATCAGCTGCGCCGCGCGATTGCCCAAGCAGCGCCGCGCAAATCATACCCCCGCGCGCGTATAAAGTTTCGAAAATCCCTAAATTAAACGGCGAATCCAATAAAAATCGCGGCCGCACGAAAAAATAATCAGCCCCCGGCGTAATGATACATCGCTCCTCTCGGGTTTTGCGCAACGAGGCGCTCGCTCTTAATATCACCGTACTAATTTCTCGCGCCGAGTATGCAAAAAGCAGCGGCCGTTGCGTCAACGAGACTCGCGTGTCGCGCCGTCGTTTCGCCCCGCGGAATTCGCGCGCGCGCGCGTGCGATCGGCCGATAAAGCTTGTGGATTTTGGGGAACGGCACCGGCGACGCCCCTCCGCGGGAGAGTCGCCGTGGCCCGAATTTTTACGAGCCGCCGAATTGGGCTTGATTACACCTGCTGGGCCATCATTTCGCGGCGAGAGAATTGAATTTTATTCACGCGAAATCCGCTGGTTCCGTTGAAGATGCTTGGCCTTCGAGGAAAATGCCGAGAGGATTCTGCGTGAGAATTGCTGGTGGTTTTCTTAAGTAGGTACTTTTGTTGCAAAATTATCGCGCGAATTACCGTAAATAATAGGTATAGAGTATGTTTCGTTATCGCACATTAAATTTAAAAAAATGATGAAATAAATTAATGTGTTTAAACTCTTTAAACATTGTTTTATTCGTTACAATTGCTTATACAATGACAACATTAACGTAAATGGAAGTATCATTAATAATTAGCTTTGCACCAGTGAAGTAACATTTGTATTAAATTTACGACTATTAAATTAACTAGTTTAGTTATAACACCTAAACATGTGTATAACTGATGCCTCGACTCAACCAAGCAAAGTCGAGACCACTGAAAACAACTAAATTGATCCTCGGATGCTCGATGCTAGAAAAAATGTACCATATATATTACTACGAAAACCGAAATAACTATTACTCCTGACATTCGAATCTAATTAGATGTATACCTACTTCCGGGGCCTGGCATCATTAATTCCGCCTCCTTCGCGAATATACACATTATACGCACACTCATCTCTTTTAAGTAATTCGCCAAATGAGCCTCAATTAGCTAAACATCGCGTTGCACACGTCGTAAAAAAAAGGCAACTCGATCCGACTCTCCTCGCTCGTAATTACTTTCGACGTTCATTTTAAAATCATTAGGTTGCCGCAACTCGTCCGAGCGCGGAGTGAAAAATTTATATCTCCGCGCTTGAGCCGCGCGCGTAAGAAGTCAAATGGAAATTAAAGGAGCCTCGGAAAGTCTTCGGGTGTACGGGAGTAAATGCGATTATTTGCGCCGGGGGGAGGGGGAGAGAGGAAAAAGGTGGTCGGCTGTTAGGCGTTTGAAATTTATCGCTGAAACGTTTAGGTTTTTCGCTCGCGGGATCGGTTAATTTATTTTGACTACTTTGAAATAAATAAGTGAAAGTTTGTTACATTTTAAAGCGCGGTAGAAGTGTTTTTGCGGCCTGCGTGTTTACGCGCCGCCGTGAAAAATGATCATTGCTGTATGACTAATTACCCGGGGTTTCCGTGTTGTTGTAAATCTTGGATACGTTATACTTTAATTTGCAAACTGCGTGCCTCGTTGAAACGAAAAGTAGCGACGTTCGAAACTTTTGTGATTTGAAACGTAATCCATGCCGTAACAGTAATTGCGCTAACAAAAAATTGAAAACATTCGAATAGTTTACAGAATAAAAGCCTCGAATATAGTACAGAATAAAATTTTATAGTAAGTATGAATAAATAATCAAAATATCAGTTTTTATTTATTTATTATATTTTTTTCAAGAAAAGCTTCTTCATTGAAATTTCTTTGACAAATGTTAGTTTCTAAAGTATAACATTTTCTAAAAGAAGGAAGATTTTTTAAATCAAACGCTTATCATATTATTGTACTTGACGACATATTACTTTGAGTTTCGTACAAATGACTGTAAAACTGGTGTACTGTTTTTGTGTATAATTTTGCGTAGTAAAAAAGGAAATATAAATGAAATATTATTTTCTATCCTGGTCCCAGCCTTAATAACTAAATCTTCCTTCGTTTTTGCCTACATAAATAAAATTACGTATGCATTACATCAGATCGCAAAAGAACCCTCCGCGCAATCTCCGCCAAAAAAAAAATCGCCATCAAACTGAATTCGCCACGGCTAGATAAAGGAAAACAAGGAAGGATCGTCGATCGGCGCTGATATTTTGCAGCTCGAGGTATACGTGCGGCTCGTTTCTTTTTCCGCGGCACTTTGACGCCATTAGGCCAGGCGCGCTGCGTCTAATGGGCTTCGATCCACCTAAATCGCGCCTACGTGCGCCGCGCGTACTTTAAAGCGGGCCCGCGTAATAAGGACGGCGCGGCGGCACGTCGCTCGGCCGTGATGCATTATGCGCCCCGCGGGACGAGGCGATTCGGACGCCCCGGAAAAAATTTCACGCCGTGATGAATGGGGCGCGTGCCGCGAGTAACTCTTTCGCGGGCATATCGCGTTACCCCGATTTTCAATTTTCTAATTGGCTGTTTGCCAGAGGCCGGACTGCCCTGACGCTGCCCCCCGCACGCCTCTTTTACGTACAGGAGTGCGCGAAGGCTTTATTATGCCGGAAGCGCTATTTTCGCGGCGCACAATGACTGCCGTAAAATTGTTAAATAATTGATGCTGGATGATGAGATTTTTTAGCGCTACCCTCCACTCGTATTGCGTTAAGCTCTTGCTCAACCGCGTCTACATTCTTAATGCACCTCTCTCGCAGTGCACGGTTATTATTTAATTTTTTTAACGGTCCATCGAAAAAATCGCTGCGAATTTGATAGAAATTTTAGACAGACGCGAGTAACTTAGGGCACCAGCATATTATATCGACATAATAAAAAAAAAAGAAAGAAATAAAGAATCGACTTGCGTAACGTAGCGTATCCACGAAGACGTCTATCAAAACTCCATTATTACGAAGCGAAACACGCGGTTTTACCGGCTCGGCGATTTCAATTAAAAGGGTATCAAGCGGCGGCGGCGGCCGACCGCAGCCGGCCCGTGAGAACCGCGCGGTCCGCCGGTCTATCTCTGAAAAGAAATCGCCCCGGCGTCGTGAGGCGTCCGAATAGTCGCGGCGCGGATTAGACGAATAAAGAGGGACGCGCTCGGAGTGAATCGTAAAGTGCGCCGCGCCGACCTGGGGAGGTTCGCCGCGAGGAGAGGAGAGGAGAGAGAGAGAGAAAAAAAAGGCGAGCCGCGGGGCTCCCACGGGTCCGCACGCACGTGTATAGCGGCGTGCGTGCCTGACCCCGCTGACCCCCGCATCCGAGTATGCGCGCGTGCGGTGTAAGTTCCGCTGAACTTGACTGAGTGGCGCGCGGCAATAATTATTGCGCGGCCGCGATGCGCGCTAAGCGCTTTAGGGACGCGGCGCGTCGTGTGTTGCAGGTGCGCGCAAGGCCCGTTCGGTCCGCGAGAGAGCCGAGGTGATGCCGGAGAGGTTTGTTCCAGGCTTTTGGCGCTTCTGCTGTGCGCTTGGACGTGCTTGTTTAAGGAGCTTTTTTTTCGAGTGCTCAGGGTGCTTATTATCGCTCCGGAGTGTAATTTGAATTTTAGATTTTTTTGTGGGTGAGCAAATACTGGATGGGCTCAGCAGATGGTTTTATTTACTTGTGTAAAAAATATATTTTTATATTAGTGTAATTTGATTCTTAAATGCTTTAGTGTGTAATTAAATTTTTCATTCTTCTTTTTTAAAGAGAAAGCTTTTTTTTATAAATTTCTTATGCCTATAAGATTTTTGATTCAGAAAATTAAGCTTTCGGAATGACCGAAAATTTTGCTTGCATTTTGTATATCTTAAAAATTTAATTTTGCCAGAAACACTTTTCCACCAAAATCTTCAAGATTCCAAACTTATCTAAATAAATAAATCTGGAAAAATCCAGAAATGTATCTTTTCCGCGGTCGCACATACATACACCCCTTCTCCAGTACGAATACACCACAATCGCTTCGGGCGATCTCCCGCTTTTCTAATTAACAAACGGCGAGCACAACGGCATTTACTCACGATTTTTCCTCTAAACCGAGGAAAGCGAGCATCCCACCCCCCTCGTACGCAAGCGCTCGAACGAAGCTACGAAATAAAAAGCTCGCATCCGAGATTTTTCGCGCGTACTTTATAGCAGCCGTCGGCTCCGGCTGTAAGACGACCACACGATCGCTGTACCCGCACGCGTCGTGTTTATTAAAGCCCCGTGCTCGGCTGCGCCGAGGAAAATTAAGCCGCCGACGGATGAATATGTATACCTGTGCGCTTAGGCCTCGCTGTTGGCCATTTGTTTTTGCCCGTGCGGGGAGGGGGGCTTTCGTTAATTAAGAGATAATTCTTGAGCCGCGTGCGTGTGGCTCAATATCGCGGGAATTCCGCGGGGCGTCGACGCGGAGTCTTATCGGCATTGTTTATTGCGGGGCCCGCAGACGCGCGCGCCGCGATTGTAGGGCTCCTATCCGCCGAAGTCTTTATTTTCAGCGCCCCGAGGAGGCCAGTCCGATGATAGCTCGGCTCCTGCTTACGTCTTGGGATGGATTTTTTTCTCGTTTTATTGCTATCGGAATAAAACGAGACGGGATATTACGCGCTTTACTTTTTTCGGCGAGATAAGCGGAGCTTTTAGAGCGTGGCGCTTGTTGTGAAAAGAATTTGCAGTGTTATCCCACGCGATTACTTTGGGTTTGTTATATTTTTAGAATTGATGGAAAAAAATTAAATTTAACAGAAGTTCTATAACTCGTCAGAACGTATGAGGCAAATTTCAAAGTGTAACCATAACTAAACGTGTCTTACATTTCGAGCTTTTCACAAAACCAAACTAACTATTCCATAAAATACAAGAATAAAAAAGTTCTACACATGAATCTTTATTCTTCTAAACCAAAACAAAACCGATTGTTTTATTATATCGAGTTGTCCAGTTTTTCGCGAAATAATGTTGTTATCCACTAAAAAATTTTACTCCACACTAATTATTGCAAGCAAAATTTCCATATCTCTACCTCAATTGAGCAACATATCAATCTAACGCCCTTGAAACTCGCGAATTTAAATAATACACCCATACCATCGTTAAATCCTCGAGCAATTAATTAATCCTGCACGACGAGCGGGAGATCCCTTACATCCGGAAATTTACGAACGGTGAGCGCGTATTAAAATTGGCCGAGGCGCGCGGCGACAAAGTGATCGATCGGCGGATTCGACTTTTCGCCGTGGCCGCGGCGTGCATGTCTCGCGGCGCGGGCCAATAAAGCGCGCCCGCGAGGAGAGAGATTTCTTGCGTCAATGCCGGGGAGATAGCGCGAGCCTCGTTTCTCTCGCTCGCCAATGCGTACGCGCGCTCGTCCCACCAGGGGCTTTTGCCATTAATTAACGCTAGCGAAAAGTGGGTTGCGACTGTAATTTCCACTTGAGTTGCGGTCTCTCGCTGCCGGGGTGAGGATTCGAACGTTTTATTAGGAAATTAATATTTACGTTATTCCTTTCGCTGATCGTTTTTTTTTCTAATTATTAAAATACGATGGTATCCTGTAAAAAAATTAAGCATAAATTGGCCAGAATATGCATGTACCAGAATTTCTGACCAATGTATGGTTAAATTTTTTACAGGGTATAGGAAGATTGAATTGTTATGATACTTCTACTGAATAATACAGCAGTGTAATTGAAAATAAGGTCTTTATGAATCAAGAAAAAATAAAAATCAATTCAATATTGAAAAGGCAAACATCGTTATTTCCCGAAAATAAATCATTCGAGAGATGGAAATCAGTTTTAATTATTATTCAAGTGTAATTTATGAAAGCTCATTTTATTTACGAAACAATACGATAAGAAACAACAATTTCTTATTGAGTTGTTGGAAATTTTCAGGTACGATGGATGTATAAAGTTTATTGATTTATTTATGGCTTTTGAAAGCTCGAAACGATTTCATTAAAATTTTTAACATGAATAATTAAATAATTACACTTTAAACTACACTTATCCATCGTTCGAAAATTGTCCAACACGTATCTCGAAATTATTTCAGGAAAAAAATAAACCATATCATACATTCCAATTGATTAATAATTAAAAAACATGATTTACTTCCACAGAACAACAATATCTGCCTTTTCAACATTGAAATTCTGAGTTTTGAATATTCTTTTAATTCATAAGGTCCTCCTTTTCAATCTTTACTGTCGCCTATATTTCAAGTACTTATAATAACATCTCTATTTATTTAGATCTATACTTCCTCAAAAACTACCTTAAATCAAATAAAAATAAAATAAGACAAATTTAACTGAAACCTGATATTCAAAATTCAAAATTCCTAAAGAAAATCGCGAAACGATGTTGGACGAGTAAATCTCGGTGCGAATTGCAATGGTCCCGATGCCCATCTAGTTCGAGCCCAAAAAAAAAAGTCGCGACTGCCAACTAAATCAGCGCCGCTGCAGCGAGGGCACATACACGTGTATGCGCGAATTCGTGCAGCGCGGCGCTCTTAAAAATAAACGAGCTCGCGCGCTTTCTTACGTAAGACCGCGAAATGAACGCGGTCACGTCGCAGGGAGCGCGCGCGTTCGTTTGCCACATCTCCATTACCGTCGTTTGTTCGCGCGCGCGTGGCGAAAAAAAAAATCCGGGATTTAATGAAAATTTGGCAATTTTGAGGGATGAGCGTCGGCCGCGATTAAATTGCTCGTTACGCTTTATTACTGCTTATTTTGCATTTTATTACGGCTTCTTTGTTGCGCGCGGGAAGGTGTACGTGTAGGAGATTGAGATCGCCGTGTTTGCTACCAGCTGCTCCTGTGTGCTAAGACGCGTTCGGTATTTTAATGTAAATTTTAGTTTTTTTTTAATTAAAATTTATTTGACAGGTCTTGCAAAACTTAATAATAGAGTAATTTTTTTGTTTATAATATAGATAACAATGTAAGGCTAATAGAATTTTATATTTTCAATTAAAATATTTCATTATGATAGTTTAATTAATCTCATTGTTTAATGATTATCTGTTAACAAATTTGAATATAAAAGTGCGAAACAAAGTATGTTATATGATATACTAAAGATTAATGTCTTTTTTTATTACATAATATCCAACCTCATCATTGTCTGCAAGAAAAAGTAAATAGGTGCGTCGTGGGTGTAAGTACATACGACTAATTAAACCTCCAACCTCTAATATACGCAGAAATTCGTAGACATGTTCGCTTGTATAGAAACTGCGACAATCGAGATAACAACTCGCGTAACTAATGCCCTTACATTCATGAGTTCACCCATTGTTGGAAATAGTTCTTGAACGACTATTCACTCGCTTTGCTTAATTGTACAAGTTTTCCTAGTTTATTAAAATTTCATATACAAATAGACATTTATTAATAAAAAATATCATATTTTTTTATTAAAAAAAAACAACAAAGAAACTTTTTACCCATTTTCAATATTCGACGTTAACGGTACCACAAAATCCCCGGCGAGCAATCGATCTCTTTCCACCTTCGTCCCAGCGATAAAACTTAAATTTGATTAAAACGAAAAAGGAAACAACCGAGCCCATTACCATAATAATAAACAAAAGTTTGATTTACACCCCGCAAAAAATCGAACACCCTACGGGCCTAAGGCGTGATTCACCGCGAAAGAAAAATCCGCGCCGATGCGCTAATTAAACCGCGCGATAGGGTCGCGCGCGTAATTTAATTTACGGGACGCCGCGCGCCGATCGCCTTAAACGGCGTCGATAAATCGCCGAATCCGCGCGCGGCGGGCACATCCGAGCAGCGCCGCTAAATCACGCCGGGCGCGCGCGCCTCCCGGATAAATATCGCGGCGCACGCCTTAATTCGGCATTAACGGTGAAATTATCGGCGCGCGAGAGCCGCAACGCCCACGCCGCCGCGGTATTGTCCCGGGGCCGCGCCGAATCTCCCGGCGGGAATCTCGACCTCGCGCCGCGGGACTCCGCTGGGTAATCGCACGTAGGTGGTTGGTTGGCTCTGCGACGGGTATGGTCCTACTTAGCATTGGGGATTTACTTTTCACTGTATTTTTTTTCATTTGTTGCGGTAAATATTGAAGCGATGATGTGTGTTTCGTAAGCCCTGGTTGTCGGTGCAGTTGTATGTATACACTGAGACATGCGTTGTTGTTCGAATAGAGAGTGGTAAGATTGCTTCAAATAGCTCACTAAGTAGAAGAGTGTTAGATCTTTGGGTCACGGATTTTATTGACTCTGCGATAGAAATGAAGGAAAATAAAATAAAAATTACGTTTCATGAAATCTATACATAATTTATTTACACAGCACTCATACCTGATGATATGAGAAGTTGAAATTTTATAAGTTAAGACTTGTTACACTAAAAAATGTTAATTATTTTCGATCTTCGTCTTTGATTAATCATTTGGCCAGGTTCATCTGATTAAAAATGTTCCTGTTAGTAATTGATGTTTTACGTAACATTATTGTTAAAGAAATGAAGCAGAGGTTTCTAAATATTTCAATGATTATCGGTAAAAAAGTTTTCAAAAGAATTTAAAAAAAAAAGATAAAGAAAAACGTTTGACTTGTGCACGTAACTTGCATTACTTCTCTTTTCCCTTTTTTATTTTGCCTCTTCCTGACGTTTCTTATTAAATATGCGTGAACGCAAATGCCTCACGCGTTACGCATTCAAGCGTGAAGAAGCAAATTCGCAGCGTCTTTTTACGAGCAGTCCTCGCGAACGGGTTCGCCGAGGTTGTCGGCTCCTTTTTCCGCGCTATTCAAGTAGGCAGTTTAAAACGGTAAATTCGATGATTTTAATAACTTACACGCCCATAAAAGTCTAATTATGTCTTTTCAATTGAGCGGTCGATGTGGACTTCGTAATTTTTCCCGTTAAATTGCACGCCGATGTGCTTAGGTCGTTGGAATCGCTTCGGAGATACCCGTATGTGTTTAGAATCGATTTGCCGATTGTAATATCGATACTCGTATTTTATCGGTATATTGATACTTTAATAGTTCGCAATGAAAGAAAAGGCCAATAGCGAAGGAATTTACATAATCGGGTAATAAAACAAGAACGTGGGAATAAAAACTGTAAACAACTTTCACCGTTCTTCAATCATCCACTTATAAAAAAAGTTCTTTTACTTTGATAAAGCGGTGTAATTGAATTTTATTTATAGCTCCAAGAGAAAGTAGTAGTTTACACTTGAAGCACTAATTTGAATGGAAAAAAGTGTCGTGTTACGTTATTCACACTCGTATATCATTCTTGATACCTAGAAAATGTAAAATTTTAAATCACAAGTGACTTATATGTGATTTTACCTTACCTCAAATATATGAACAATGCAGTTTGCGTTAAATACGGTGCTTTATAATAATTTGACAACAAATTGAATTTAAAGGTACTTGAATAAAATTACATTAAAATTTTTAAACTAAATTATTACTGTTTGCAGAGGTAATTATTAAACAAATTTTTAAATTTCGCACTCTTTGTCCTTTTTACACTAAAATAAAAGTGGACTTCACAGTAATAACTGACAAATTTGATATTGACAAAATGACATCACTATATTAAATTTTGCTCATTTTTGCTGCCTCTAAAAATCATATTAAAAGAAAAAACATCATTTTATCACAAAAATCACCTACATATTTTACTGCAAACACTGATCCGGTATTTTTTAACAAAAAATAATCATTTAGCACTAAATTGTGACTTTAACGGAACTTAATAAAATTGAAACAAACTTTTTAAACAATGAATTTGATGATAAATTATCCTCATTCTCAATTTCTTTAAAGAAAAAACGAAACAAAATCATATTTAAAAGAAAAATTAACACCTTGCTACAAAAAATCTCCAACACGGCTACTCCCAACAACAATCCGCCACTTCGTTCGGCGTATCCTTCGTCAAACTCCCAGTGAGACTTCAGACCTCCCCCGTTAAAAAAAAAGTCCCCGCAAACACAATAGAAAGCTCGCCCAAAGAAGAAAGTTAAGAGCCGCGGCCGAGAACGGAAGACGATCGGTCCTTCGGCTCATTGTGCCGCGCGCGTTTCGCGTCGTGGGTGTCGACGCGCCCGTCGCCGCGATGTCCGGCACACCCTGCCGCCGATGATAACCGCTCGCGAGGATACCGCGCCGCTCCTCCCGCGCGTCTCATTGTCTAGCCGGGCCCCTGCCTGCGCTTATTTATGGAGGCCTCCGCGGCGCTGTGTACCTATTTAACGCGGACGAGCGAAAAAAATCGATTCCGCGTTACTTTTCGACTCGAGCGAGAATCGAGATGCTGGCGAGGAATTCGATTGTTTACTTCTTTTTGTTCGCGTGGAAAATGTTTTGAGAATCTCGCATTGAGCTCGAGCGGTATTGTGGAGTTTAACGAGCGCGAACTTGAGACGCCGAGGTTTTAACCTTCTCCGGTCGAGGTGTTCGATTTCTCACTGGTATTGACTCGCGCCGATGTTCCTTAATGATGAATAATAATTGCTAATCAATCAAGGCTCGGCCTATTAGCGTCGACGTAATGAAACACCTGTCACTCCGGCCGGCTTCCTTTTTTTCCCAACTTGCAGATCGAGATGCACGATGTAGATATACTCAAACACGTGTTACTTTCCTTTTTTTTTAAACTTTCACGTTCGACTCGATATTAAATTGATGGATCGACGAAGTTTCTTGAATAAATAAACGATTTAAAAAATGCACTAATCTGTTTATTCGTGAATGCACCTAATATGTAACTTAATATGTACATTAGAAACAATAATTTGTATTTACATTAAATTAGCAGTATTTAATTAAATGGACGCAGTTGTTAATGTAATAATTTATATACAACCTATACGATTAACATATTTTACTTGCAAACTACACTGAGAAAAAAATGTTGCAAAATATATCAGAAAGCTGCTAGGTTTTGTAGCAATATATGCACACCAGAAGTTATAGTACAGCATTACCGCTAAAACTTTAGTTATTTTTTATCATTATTATAGTAAATTATTTTACTTAGATTTAGTACACTTTTTTAAAATAACTGCAGTAAATATTTCGATTGCAGGTATATTGAAATAGTAAATTCTATTTAGTAAAGTAAAATATACTATGCACTTTTTAGAAAAGCAATTAATTAAATAATTCATTAAATTACTTTCACTGTATTACTTGTTACTACTATTTCTTATTTTTGTATAAGAAAATTACTATAACTTTCTAGTACTATATACCATCGCAAACGGTTCCAAAAATACAATCGATACCACAATTTTGGTAACAATTACCATGTTGGTTTACTAAAGGCACATAGTAAAATCGCGAATTGATTTTTTTCTCAGTGTAACAACGTCGACATAAATAATGAAATTTAGAAACTCCTGAATTGAAAGAGGCAAATAAATACGAACTCCCGCTCGTTACTTTCACACACGGTCACCACCTCACTGATCCCCCGCGTCACACCTGCACCTGTCTCTTATTGAAGCACGCGAGGCCGTCGGGCGCCAGCACCTCGTTGTAGCTGCACTTGCAGACCCTCCTGAGCGTCTCGGCGTCCGGCACCGCGAAGCAGTACTTCTCGCAGCCGCCCCGGGCGCTCTTGCACGGGTGGTCCTTGCGCACCCGCTGGGCCTTGTGCGCGTGGGTCAGTATCTCGGTGATGGGCGCGGCCTCGTCGTTGGCCAGCTCGTAGTCCTCGTCTTTGGCCTCGCTGCTCTTCTCGAGGCGCCTGACCGCGTTGGCGTCCGAGCTCCGATAGTACACGTAATGCTTATCGACGGCGAGCGTGCGCGACGACAAGTCCAGCTGGCCCGAATAAACACGCGCCCCGCTTATCGTTCTGACGTCGGCGCCGTCGAGGTCCGCGTGCTGGATCTTATCGACGCCGGGCACGCTCCAGTAGAGACGCTCGGCGTGCGGGTCGACCACCACGCTGCCGATGTAGTAGCGCGCCTCGGCCCCGGTGCGGTTCAGCTCGACGATGCCGGTGCCGTCGAGGTGGGCGCGGTAGATCTTGTTGCGCACGCCGTGCCAGTAGCTGGCCTCGACGAAGAAGAGGTAGCCGCGGTTGGGGTGGACGGCCAGGCTGGTCAGCTGGGGCCGGTCGTCGACGATGACGGTGGGGCTCCAGGGGTGCTCGGCGTTCACGGCGATAATGAGGCTGCGCAGGCCCATGATTATGTAGAGGTGCTTGGAGATCCAGTCGTAGGTCATGTCGCGGAAGTCGTCGTCCTGGTCGAGGATCGGCTCCCACTGGCTGTCGTTCAGCCGGACCTTGTACAGGCGGGAGTGGTCGACGTTCGCGCTCTTGGCCCAGTAGAAGACGGTGCCGTTGCGCGCGTCGTAGTTCAGCCCGCCGATCACCGTCTCCGGGAACATCTGCTCCGGGTACTTGCGGTCCGCGTGGTAGTTCACCGTCGAGTTGTCGTCGTGGTGGATGCGGCAGATGCCCGGCAGCGTGTTGGTCATTACGAACATGTGGGGCCGCTCGTCCACGTGCTTTCTGTCTGTTAAAATTCAACATTTTCTTTTCTGACGTTTGTCATTGTAAAATTTAAGAAGATCGTTGAAGCGGCAGCGTGTTGGTCGTTGTGAATACGCGAGGCCGCTCGTACACGTGCTTTCTTTTTGTTGAAATTCGAATTTTGATTGCGATATATGTGCTTGCAAAAAGGAGGAACGAATAAATTGAAGACATATATTTCGAAATTTCTAGTCGTCGGATGCAACAATTTTTTATTTGCTCGTGATAAGTTTGTACGTATTCGATAGACTATGTAGATTCTAGAGAAATCTTGTGCAAATTACGCGTGCTTTTGCGATAATGTTTGGAATAATATTTACTCAATTGATCGATAACTTTCTACGTCTAATCGCTTGTATAACATCAGTGTCCGTTTGTGTAACACAAAATTTTTGTCTTGCAATTTTATGAAAATTATTCGTGATTTCTAGAATTTATGCAAAATAATGACACGCATGCAGGCCAAATCAGTTCACTGTACAAAGTTTTAAACAATATATTTAAAAATATTTGTTTCTAAAATAATAAAAATCAGTATAGAATCGTTTAATTTTAATATAAATAACTCCGAATTTTAAAAAAATGATCAAAGAACTAATATTATCATCGACAAAAAAAACGATAACTTACATTTCAACTGACAGCCATTAGTAATATCTGCATCGGCGTTAAAATCGCCGATTATCACCAAGATCAGAAAAGAAGAGATGGTCCTCAGCTTCCACTTCTTAAATTTCATCGTGTCGCGCCTCGAAATGTAACGGAGCGATCGAAAACGAATTCAGTCCACTCCGCTAAGTGGACAGCTCACTGAGTGAGCGCTTGTGAATCAGTACACATTTTAAATAGATTATGTCTGGGGGTTATCAAACGCTTGACTTTAAATTGATACAAATGTTTTGAAACCATTTAAAAATATTTCAAAACTACCAGATTCATTCATTTATAGGTATTTAATATCTGCGGAGGAAAATAGCGAGAAAAAAAAAGTTGGACACGTCACGGTTTATCTCGATAGCTTTTATATACTAGGCTTTTTTAAGCAGTCTTTATTGTTACAAAAAAAAACAAGCTCGAGAAGTTATATCATTTACAGTCAACAAAGCTTTTAGAGTCAACGATGAGATAATAGTATATAAATAAAATTCTTACAAAACTAAAATAAATACTTAATCAATACAATGTAAAAAATTCGAAAAAACCTTAACTATCCTCTGTAAAGCAACGGCAGACACGACACTCCGTTCGACGCGAGCCGCTCGAAAATACTGCAACCACAGACTCGCTTCAACGACTCTTTTTCCGGAATGGCGAAGCAGTACTTGAAGCATCCCCCATTCTGGTCTTTGCACGGATGGTCCTCCCTGATTTTTTGCGAGGCGTAAGTGAAGGCCATTATCTCCTCGATATTCTCAGCGCCGTTATTAAATATTTCAAAATCGGCGTCGAATTCGTGGCTCTTCTTATCGAGTCGCCGAAGCGAATTCTCCTTGGACACGTAGTACACGTAGTTCCTGTCGATGGTTATGGTCCGGGAGGTGCTGCGAAAGGCGTTGAAGTAGATGCCGATGTTGCTGACGGTGTTTACGTTCTTCCCGTCAAGGTCGGAGTACTGAATGACGTCGGCCGACGGGACGCTCCAGTAAAGCTTGTCCTCGTAATAATCGATACAGAGGCTGCTGATCTCGGGCCGTCCGCTGGACTTCGTCTGGGTCAGCTCGACGATCTTCGAGCCGTCCAGGTTCGACCTGTAGATGCTCCTGTGCAGGTACGAGTTTTCCAGCGACGCGTCGTCCACGAAGTACAGGTAGCCCTTGTTGGGATGCACCGCCACGTTGGTGATGTACTTCCGCTGGGGTATGATGCTCTCGATGTACCAGGGCATCTCGACGTTCACCACGCCCATGAACTGGTAAAAATTCAAGTACATGTTCTTGGCGATCCAGTCGTAGGCGGTGTGCGTGATCAGCGAGCTGGCGAACGGCCAGCCCAAGTTCCTGATTGCCTCTTGGTCGAAAACAAGCTCCTGATGGCTGTCGTTCAAGCGCATCTTGTACAGCCGCGACAGGGTCTTATCGGTGCGCGACAAGTAAAAAATCGTCTCGTCGTGGGCGTCGTAGCGAAGCCCGAAAATGCGGTGCTGCACGGCGCTGGACTGCAGATCATTTTTCGGCGTGTACTTCAGCAGCGCCTTGGTGTCGTAACGGGAGCGGCAGACGCTGGAAAAAGCCTTGTGCGTTATCGTGAACAGGTCTGGCTTCTCGTCTACTCGATTTTTATCTGCGTTCGTAACAAAAAGGAAAAAAATTCGTAATCATTATCTGTTTACCGATGCAAAGTGTTACGAAACGAATTTGAGAAAAAAAATTTCGCTTGTAATTTATAGATCATAGAACAAAGTCCAATGCGTGATAAGAGTGACAGTCGCTTGGGTACTGATACGTCTTATATTTAAAACTTAATGACTCGTAATCATTTCGTTTTTTATTCAGTTACGTACATATTTAGAAAGCATCTACGCGAAACAAATATATTTAATTAGAAGCTATATTTAAGGTTGGTCATTAAACTAACTTTATAGTTAATTATACGTTGAAATTGCATCGTCAAAGAAATTTTCAAAATGAAAAATAAAAGTTTCGTTTTGGAAAAACGCACGAAACAGTAATGAATGATTACTTACACTTTAGATTACATCCAGCTTGAGCACACGTGACTGTACGTAAACAATTGAAAAGAAATACTGTCAGCAGTAACGTCAACAAGCGACTCTTCATTCTCCCGGTTATCCTATATGTGCACGAAATTTCGGACGACTTGTCGCTTGCCCGTTCACCGAACGACTGACAGTTTTCTCTTTCACAGCTCCTAATATCCTTCCTAGCATGCCTTTATCATCAATAAACTTCATCGATACACGTCTCTTTCACATTTTACAACTTTTTAAACATAAATATTGCGTGTACGCGCGCATACCGCGTGTAAAATTTTATTGCCCTTAAGTGTAAAAGCTTAATAACTAACAACGTTTACGGATTATTTACGGGTGCGCTTTTATTAACAATAAAATAAATAAAAGCATCTTACTCAACACGAAATTCACTTTCTCGAACTCTTTTTAGTGAAAATTCCCGTCTCCAATTTCTAGAAACATTTCACACTTATCTCGCCCGGCGCGACTTTTCTTTTTAATTAGAATAAAAAGTCGCTCGTTATGAATAACGAATCACCGGCTACGTTCACTTTTCCTTTTATCGATAAAACACGTTTTCGGTAAATTCGAATCTCGCCGCATCTCTGGAAAAGTCATCGCCCCGTAAACTAGAAAGTATCATTTTTCTCGCGAAGCAGTGTCCCGGCGATAAATTCGAGGGGCACACCGGGGCACAATGCGAGGCGCGATCGCGCCCCGCGGAGGGCTTCCTAGCGGCGCGAAAAAGGGGGAGTCGTGCTCGCACGTCGGAACAATAAATTTACATAGCGATGCAATCGGCGGAAAACAAGTGACCGAACAAGGAGATTCCCTATCGGCTGGTGGAGAGAGAAGGAGAGAGAAAGCGAGGAGCACACGGCTACAGGGGGGGAGGTGTATAGGAAACACCTCGTTGGTCACGCGGCCGCGCCGCTAACGAGGCGTGGAGAGGTGCAGGAGGCGGAAAAGGTCTAGGCCCCGGCCGATGTCGCCCCCGATTATCGTCGCGGCCGCGCCGAGGGGCTTGACTTACTGGTTTATTGAAATTATCTTGTTAACATGCGATTCGGCGGGCCGATGGGCGCCCGGCGCCGCTTGTGGGAAAATTTGTTTACCGATGCCTTCATTGACCTTTACTCTCGTGGATAGCGATCGGTCAATATCGCGGGATTTTTCACCATTGTTACTTTATCTCCAAACGAGTGTGTCTTGTATGGTAATTATACAATTATTATTGTATGATATGGTGTGCGTCCTTTTGATGTCAGTTTTATCGTAAATTAATGTTTAATTTTGTAGCTTTCAAATTTTAAATAAGGATATTTAATGCGTGGACTCGGGGGGGAATTTCTGTCCGGTAGTGATAAATGTCGTTGTTTTTTGTCCCAAATGCATATTATGAAAATGTGAGAATATCATATGGGTTATTGATAGCATTTTACTCACCTTCCCTTTTTTAATTCAAAGATTTATAGTGCTGGAAGTATTTATTATGACAAGGCGGAAGCATTGTAAACCAAAATTTATTTACTTTTTGAAAATATCTTTTAAATATTTTTAACAGTACCAAGAGCTAAATCATTTCTGGTATCTTGTTAATGATAAGTATGCAGAATTAATGTGTCACAATGGAAAATGAATTGTACTTATAAATAACCTGTATTTTTTAACAGTTGCAGAAACTACACTGAGAAAAAGGTTTAAGCAAAAAAAAATTTGCTATATTTTATAGTTACTGAAGGTTTTTGTTAAATGCAAGTATACTTCTACTACGAATTAATTGCAATTTTTACTACGTTTGTATAGTAAATTACTTTAAAACATTTTTATTAATAAAATTAATATATTTAAAGTTGAATAAGTGATATTTCGCTAAATTCACTTATTCAACTTTAGAGGGATTCTAAACATTTTGATAATTCAACTTAATTTTAAATATAAAATATCTAATTATTATGCGAAGTACCTCAAATACATCTAATAATTTGAGTATTATTATTTGAGCACGATTATAAAAATTTCAATTATAGGTATAAGAGGGCTTAATATTATTGTAAATTTAGAGGGAGACCCAAATGAGCGTAACAATTATTTGTAACTCGTAAATATCAATTACCAAAATTGACTTCCTGCATTAACATTATGATGCGCGCACCGCCCAAAAATTAATTTACTCTAAGGGTCTGCTTACCTTCTATATTTACGGCACGAAATTGCGCCTCTCTCCGGCAAAAAAGACCGAGCGATTTCATTAAAATTATGCAAGCAATTACAACGGATTGGGAGGGCCGTCGCCGAGTTTTCCAATTCGTCAAAAAATGCAACGAGCGCGCCCGATCCCCGGCAACCGGTATCGCGATTAATTGCGAGGGGAGATTGCGCAATAAATCACATTTAAATATTAAAGAGGCGGGAAAAAAAACGAGGAGCGGGTAAAGTTTAACGACGCGCCGCAAATGGGGAGGACGTCTTTATTTCTCGGTCACGTTCTCCGTGTTCATTGTTCGGCGTTCATTTTGAATGGGACTCGGCGGCGAGCTCACTTTTTCGAAGACAATACGGCAATTTCTATGATTGATACCTTCGACGGCTCGATCTCGGTTTAATTGGCGCTCGATGTGGGCGAGCCGGCGAACGGCCGCGGCAGGTGCCGAAGACTGCCTCTTTATTAGCTATAAGAACGCTTATGCTAAGTATCTGATGCGGTTTTAGCAAATTAAATTATTTTCATTCGTAATCTGACGTAGCTTTAATAAATTAAATTATTTTCATTCGTAA
Organism: Eurytoma adleriae; assembly: GCA_900480045.1. Classification (NCBI taxonomy): domain Eukaryota; kingdom Metazoa; phylum Arthropoda; class Insecta; order Hymenoptera; family Eurytomidae; genus Eurytoma; species Eurytoma adleriae. Next base: position 57,056 of record UXGC01000425.1, read on the forward strand.
TCCGACGTAGATTTAAGAAATTAAATTATTTTCATTAAATTATTCGTGTTGATGAAAACAATAGCAAACTAATAACTGTTAGTTACCACGTGGGCGGGTTTTCATGTTATGATGAAACATTTTTTGAAACGTTAATTATTTATGTCAATATTCTTAATAGATAAAATAACTTAATTTCTTTTAAGATCTGCAAAACATAAGAAAATTGAAGTTAAAGATATTTTGAAGTATCTTTTTATTGCGTATGATCATCTTAATATTTTTATTACTTTTTTCTGGTAGTTATTTATTTAGTAACTACTATTTTTAAGAATTTAATTTTCTTAAAAGAATGAGACGTAAAGTATAGCAGATCGTCCCTCTATTACGTTTTTTCACGTAATTTCTACGTCGAGTTTTAATCGTAAATCCTTCAAAAAAAATTCTCCCAGTGTACAAATGTAGCACATACCTCATTAAAAATTATTTTACACAAATCAGCAAAGAAGAACCGTCCAAACCCGTTGGAAAGCTAAGGAAAAAAGGCAGAATTTTTCGCGATGGCATCGCGAGGCGCGGCCGTCGACGCGTCCCGTCACGGGCGGCGCGATAGCGATCGGCGCCGCGGGCGCAGCGCTCGCGGCCTTTTTCGCGGGCGAATGCAAAATCGCGGGTAATTTATGCCGGCGAGGCGGCAACACGCCCGACACCGGGACCCCCGCGGCGAGCTCGCGACGGCTTCATAAAACCGCGCCGCGCACGCCTGTACCTCCGGATTCGTCTAGGACTTCGCCGCCTGCCTTATAGCCGCCTTTTCCACTTTTGCGCCGCGACCCCGGCCGTTGCGTAATGACCGACGATGCAATTAAGACGTCAGTCCGTCTCTCGCTAAATGGAATGTCCGCGCGTTTCGTCCGGCGATTATTATTATTTGGCGTTGGCAGGGAAATTTTGACTTTTTTTCGTCCAGTGAGTGGCCGAATTGCTGATGTCGTGGGTATTAAAGATTATGGGTTTTCATAATACTTCCAGACGTTTTGAGTAAATTTTCGTAATATTTTTTTTCGAATTGGATTTATAATCGTACCTTGTGAGAGCAGTAACTTAAAGAAATGAAATATTCTAAAAATTATTAAAAATGTGCAATATAATTGCAAAGGTGTAACGAACTACTTCAAAGCGACACACATCCACCGCTAAAATTTCGCCGCACCGGATTCATCGTTCGCCAATGACGCAGAGACCCTCGAACTCGTCGGCGCTTACTTTCGGCGTCTCTTCGCCGGCGATCCGCGCGGCTAAGTACCGCGGCGGCGAGGCAAATGGTCGCGGCCGCGGCCGTTCGATGCTGGAAAACGGGCGAGCGGCGCGGCGCTCCCCTCGGCGAACAATGATACAACCGCGGCTTCGCGGGGCGGCCGAGCGCCTCTGCACGCTCTCGAGATGCTATCTACTTTATTACCCGCGCGGCCGGGCCCCGCGGATGCCGCGGATTCTGATTTCGAAACGGCTATCTGGACGGAACGCCCCGCGCGACTCGTCCTCCAGCGGCTGATTTCAATTTTATTAGATCGTGTACGGCGCGTGGAATTTTCATGCGTTTTTGTCTTTACGACGAGATCGCCGTTGCGCTGGCGCGGACAGCGACGCTCGATGCGTTTTAACGTAGGAAGCATCCGTTGTAAATTGTTTGCCGGAGTTTGTTGATTGAAGCTAGTTTTAGATAATGATTTTCTTATAGAATATTTTTAGTATAATTCAGTGCATTAGTTTATTTTGTAATGATATAGCTCGGACTAGAAAATGTCATAAATCTAGGATCATTAATTTTTAAATATGAAGAAAGCCAAATCATAAAGATCTATACTGAACATTTTTAAAAGAGAATTTTATGATGAGTAACTATTGAAGAAGGAAATACAAAATTTTGTTCTTGACCATTAAGATAAATCTTCTGCTTAGCCCTTAATACTTTGGTTTTCTACATGTTTTAACGTATCAAAACTTCCCTAAAGTTTCGTATATAAGAACCCGTGACCCAAATCTTATAGTGTACTCTCCTAGTGAGTTTTTCAGAATAACTGTTCGCACTGATCATTTTATGTATCAATAGAAAAATAAAAAGTTTACATTTAAAATCATATACGAAACTTTTTATGTTGCATTGTCACCTCTTACAAAGTTGCCACAACTAACGACATTATGAAAATACGATAGCACATAAGTAATTATGACTCTAATGCGTCAATATTGGGAATAACGGAATACCGAATGGATTAAGGTGAAGCGCGTTGTGCATTCAGCAGCAAGTACCGCAAATAGAAGCGTAAATGCAAATTGATTGTGCTATATTATTTGAATTGCGCTTGCAGTGTGTCCGCTAATGATCGTAAAACAAGCGGAGGGGAAATCCAATAGGCAGCGATGCTTTGGAATTGCGCCCTATCCGCCGAGGTTCCCGCGCGTATCGCGCGAACGACAAATTGATTATGAATTATCATCATAATCATTCGTTCCCCTGGGAACGACTTTTCAATTACGCGCCGACGGAAAATCGTTTCGAGAACTAAAGTTCCCCGCAGCGATGAGATCGATGAAGGAAATCAACGTCGACGGTCCCGTAGATCGAAGGATCATTTTGATAATAAAATGAAGATGTGATATGTAAACAATGAAGAAAATTAATAAGTAGAAATTTATTTTGGATCGATTAGAGATCTTAAAATAGATCACTATAATCAATCTATATAATATTTCATTTTTCACTAAAACTTTTTTATTTATTAACTTTCTTATTAATAAAAACAATTTTCTTCAAAAATTAGTAGTCACAATTCGTTACAAAGCAAACCTAAAGAATACTTAAAAAGAAGTAAATATCCAAACTGAACAATACTTCTGATCCGTTGATTTTGAATCCTCTCCTTATCCATCGACATCATTCTGATATGTATGCAAGAAAAATGAACGCAGAGTCAATAATCGTTGCGATCAATTACAAAATCTTTTGATCTTTGACTGCAACATCGAAACGTATTAATCTGATTGATTAAGCAAAATCATATTTCTTTCGTTGCACCTCCCGCACCAAAAAGCCCGTCAAAATTTCCGACGAGTCCATTTCTCAAATCGTCCGCTCCACGCAGCCGCTCCATCTCCATCTTCGTCGAATCCGTCTTATTACCGCGAACGTCGCGTTCGAATTCGCCGATAAAAAAAGGCGAAATCCAATAGAGCCGCAGAAAGAGCGCGGGCAACCCCTCGCTCTTCGACTTCCTCCTTTTAAGCGGCTAGAAATTGATAGGGCGGGCATTAATATTAGCGGCGGCGGCGATCTTCAGCCGCAGAAACGAGCGGTTCCGCGTGGCCCGTCCGATGTTCCATCAATCTGCGCTCGCGCGCCTCCCGCGAAGTTTCCAATAACGTCGGGCCTGGCAGGTGCCCCTCGCGCCTCGCTGATTTAGTGCGGGCAATTTGCATGATGAATTATGGCCCGCGCGCGCGAGCGGATCACTCCGGAGTTTGATAATGAATCGGCCGGCCATTTTTTCCGCGGGTCGCGCGCGCGCGCCGAGAGAAACTTGAATTAAGCGGAAATATTGTCGTGCATTAATTAAGCCTCGCGCTGTTTGGCTAATGTGATGGCTGCGGAATTATCGCGGCTTAATGCCCCGTCCGACGGGTCTAACAGTTAATTAAAGATTTTGCTGCGAACTTAATTGCTTCGAAATTTTTTTTTCCAAGCAGCCTTTTACATGTTTTGTAAAAAATAATAATTGAATTTACGCGATTTGAGCGTTTTTATATTTTGAGCTTCACTTATTTCTGAAGAAGGAGAGAAGTCGAGTCTTCTGAGCATTTTGATGTTGAATTTGAATGTTTATTAACGTCATCGTGCGATTTGTATCTTTACGTGAGAAAATTGCGCGCCTTGAAATGTTTTAGTAATTTTTAGAAGATTATTAAATAAGATGTCATGGCTAATCTTTTATCAATTAGTTACAGTATATCAAAAAATCTCTAAATGTCAGTGTGACCATATTTATTAAAATGCACTAAACTTTGTAAAAATTATGAAGAATTTATTCCAGTTTGTTAGAAAATAAGTAAATAAGCATAGTAATTTGAACTATTCAATTTACAAACAAATATTAGATCTAAATTTTTGTTCAAAGTCACTTTAAATTAGCTAAAAAAGTTATCAAACTATTCTTCAAAAATGCAGTTTGAAAAAGATTGAGAAGATCACCTAATTCCCAATGAATACATCCCAGTTTCATAATACACCTGATCGATTCGCGGAAAGTAACTCGCGATAGACAGGTGCATTATTCAACGGAAAAGTGCGCGCCGGCGGTGATCCCGACGCCGAAACGTCGACGAGATGGATGAGCTCGGTGCTCCGGGTCTCAGCCTTACTCCCGTACTATCCCTTTACTCCGTTGCGCCTAGACGCCCTCATGCATAGAGTCGAGCCGCTCGGCGAAGGAGGCTCGCCCGATGTTTATTTATAAGGGAATACGTTATTTTCGAATTCGTACTCGGCTCGGCGCCTTTTTGCGCGTACAGACGCGGCTAAGTTACACGAGGTAAACTCCCTTCGCGCGGCAGGTAGCCGAGGTAATAATGTGGGATCGGGAGTACACGATGAGACGCGAGGAGTGACGAGGAGTCGCAGTGTCCGGTCTTTTGTCTTTGCTGAGTGAACGCTTCGACCCGATCGATTTGATTGCTGGTTAACTAACAGTCGAGTACTGGTTGATTCGATTATATTTAAGTACTTTGGTTTTACTTATATTTGGATATAATTATCTTTGCGATAATATAAATATCTGAAATTAATGATCTTTTTCAATCATCCACATTACATTTAAGTAACATTTGAAAAATTTATTTGCAGTAAATTTTAATTTCAGTTAATTATTTGAGAAAATCGAAAAACAAACTAAGAACAATTCAGAATAATTTTTTTGCAAAACTTTCTAAATATTTCATATGCAGAAAAAAATGTTGGGACATCGAATTTGGCGGGATCTTACGATGATTAAAGGTTTAATGATAATTTCTGCGTTACAACCAAAAACATATTCTTACATGCTTTTTGTCGAATTGTAATGAAAATCTTTTATCTTACTATAGCCGTTATTTCAAGGTACTTCTTCTGAAATTTTTTTCATATAAATAATGCTGTTATTCATACTATTCAATTTATTATACAATCTAGTGAATTCAGTTCAGATATAATAAAACCTCAGTACTGGTAAAAAATTTAATAGATCGATCATAAAAATTAACTGACACACATTTTAATTCATAACATAAACTACTGACCGTATTAAAGCCGGTTAAAACCCATCAATAGAAGTAAAATCGTCTGTTTCTGACAAAAACTAAATAAATTCGGTACGAGCAGTCATCAATCAGCGGACAACTTCCTTATCGAGCGACGACTATAAATCACCGATCCTAATCGTTTCGCATCGTCTCCTTTTGGAGAGCATTATAAAGACTGACATCACGCGAGCGAAACTTTATCGAAAATCTCCGCCGACATTCGCCTTGAATATCCCTGCGTCGGGAAAAGCCGCAATACCATACCCCCCTTCACCTCCTCTCCATTCATACACACAATAAAACATTCCCCCTTATTTGAATGCCCTCGGACCCGCCAGCATCTCATCCTCGATAACAAAAAGAGAAAAAAATAAAACTAACAAAAAAAAATCCCGCGAATATTTATATAAAAAAAAGATTCGATATTCGATACGAATCGTCGCGTAGGAGTGTGCTCGCGCGCGAAGAGGTATGCGCGCGTCCGCGCGATCGCCAAAGGGAATTTCTAGAGTCGGCCTCTTATAATGGAATAGTTCGTGGGGGCCGGCGGCGATTTATCGCGACTATTTCCATGTCGCGCGAGGCCGCGCGCGGGGCGGGTGCATCAAGGTGCACCGCGCGACAAGGTCTACCTTTTGCCGCCACCGCCGAGCGGCTCCTCTTGTGTGCAGGTATACTCTTAACCTCGCGGGCGCAGCGCATAACCGCGCCGGTGCCTCGTTCCCCCCGCCGCGTCCGTATGAAAGCGCGCGATGACAGTCGCGCCGGGGTTATGCGGCTTATGGGAAGTTCACTTATCCGCCGCGAAAAGGTGCATGTAGCGGTATATCGCCTGGATGCACGGCGACGGAGAATGAATTTTAAGGCGATTAGTAGCCGAATTCGTGCTGGATCGTGCAAAAATATCAATGGGGTCTCTTCAAGGTTTATATCGAAAAGTAGTTTCAGGTCAATTAAGATTTTAGATTTTTGTTGACTTTTGATTTACTGTACCTTTTCTGCTTTCGATGTCTTTTTTCTTTTAATATAGTGAGAAAATATTTACAATTTATATTTGAAAGAAGTCTTTACCGTCATCTATACAAAATTTTAGTGGATGCATCCATGGAAAGGAATCGAATAATCGCGGTGAACCGAGGTATAATCAACTGTCGGCATTTCGAGACTGAAGTTAGTGGTTTTTTCAAAACTACGAAAAGTGAAGTGTTTGGTTTGTATGCCATTATGTAGGTAGCATTGATTATTCAGTGAAGCGTTTGATTATACCTAGCGGTTTTAATCTGTCTTTTTTAAACCCTGTAGAAGTCGCTGACTGCAGTCTTGAAGTGCCAACAATAAACAATAATTAACTGCATCTGATTCGATCATCTGTGTCCTCTTTCGCCGAAAACTGGTTTTAATGTAAAAAGAAATTTTCTTAAGGGATTCGAGATTCACAACTTTAGAGGTTGCATTGTTTTTAAAATTATGACTCAGAAACGAAATTCGCTTGAACATCTATAAGTTTTCGTTTACGAGTTACTACCGTATTTATACAATAATTAATTAAAAAATAAAGATAGCTATCACTTAAACAACAATGTATAGGATAAATAACTGTTTATCAAAAAATTTATCCCATAAATTCATTTAATCAAAGTCAGCTGATTGAAATTACAGAAATCGATTGTTAATAAAACTGTTCAGTAAACTACTTAGCAACTATTTAAAAAACTATTATCTCTGCAAAAGAGCTGAAAGTTTTACACAGCTTATACGCTAGAATTTAAAAACAGGAATACCAGTGACGACAGAAGCAGAGATTGTGTGCTTGATTTTAATTAAGGTTTAATTAGCATAAGGACGATGGGCTGTGCACTTGCAAATGCATGACTAAATCACGGCTACGACGCTCGCTCTTTATACAATTAGTACGTACACGAGTCAGAAGAGAATTATACCAATCACCCATCGTGTGCTTCAACTTTAGAGACTAAAAAAAAATAAATTAAATTAAATTCTTTTAAATAAAATTTATTAATGAACGACGAAAGATGACTTTCAATAGGACTTTATACTGACCACTTGAAATCTCAATGGCAAATTTACGATGAATAATTAAGTATTTAAATGAAAGCACATTACCAAAACAAATAATCTTTAAGCAGTGGCTAATTGAAATAAAATCACTCGTAAGGCACCAGTAGAGATGCAAATGGCTTCTGGAATTCCTGTATAATTTCGTCACGCGAGATCTCGGGAATATAAAAAGGAGCGCTAAATTCGCCGTTACTCATACTCCCTTTTCGGCGCACCTGGAGGTATGTACCCGATTGCGCGAGTCGCCGCGCGATAATCTCGGCAGCCACGGCACGTCAATGCACTTACCGTCGAGGCGTGCACATTGCGACGTTGTCAAAGCCTTTTCGAAATATCCAAGTGTCGCGGAGATGTGAGAACCAAAAAAGCGTTACCCTGAAATTAACATTTTTGTCACTCTTGTCTTGCACCGAGCATTCATCTTAATAAATCGAAAGTTGAATTACCAGTCGATCCCTTAACTTTCCCGGAAAATAATTCGGTAACATCCGGTCTGCTTATCTGTTGAAACAGGATAATCACATTACTGTGGTACCCGTGAACCGAATTACTTGTTAAAGTGCAGTCTTATTTGTGCAGGTTGCCGGATAAAATTTTCATAAAATGAAATGATAATTTATCTTGCGTAAAAAATTCTTTAAGTATGGAAGTCAGCTGAAGTGTTTAAAACAAAAATGTGCCAAGTCCTGCGAGAACGAAAGGCCATATAATGCAATAATGAATAGATTGGTATGGGCCGCGAGGGAAAAACGTGGCGAGCGCGTAAGGGAATAAGTAGGCCAGAAAAAGGCAGCAGGCGTAGAAAAGAGAGTGAGAGTCTCTCCTTGACTTGACGAAGAGAGCGATCGGGACATTTGCATCTGAAACATATCGGCCGCCGTCCGCAGTTTCGCAAGGTGGCTCCCCTGCGCCGTCTCGACACGTATGCATATATGCACGCGTGGCGCATGTGCCGCTGCGCCGCGAAACTTTCAAAATCATAGTGCGATCCCTGAGAATTCTCGAAATCCCTCAACGAGAAATCATTTTCATAGGCGACCATGTGAAATGTTTCAACTCGAACGGATGTCGTACGAGTGCTGCAAGGACTGCAGGTAGAAAGGAAACTGTGAAGTCATTTTTTAACCATCATAAATATCATTAAATTTATTTACTGGAATCAAAATGAAGAATAGGGCCTTGCTGTCATCATTTTCTTTATTCTTAGTGACCAATAAAAAAAATGATAGCAAAGCCAGTTTATTCATTTTGATTCGTACTAGTTAGAAGTCGGTCGCATCAAAGAAATGAAATTTATTTATTTATTAACTAGATTGATTAGATACGTGATCCCGTAGATATATATAGAGCTATAAGACAAACTTAAAAGTAACTACTATAAAATATGTACATTTCAAAATTATAACGTGCATATTCTGACCAATTTACGGTTTATTTTTTTACAGGGATGAGTAATCATTCTTTAACATCTGATTACATCCCTGTACATTTTTGTATATATTTTTTTTATAAATATAAAATATTTTTATTATTTTTCAACTATAGTCTTCTACCTGTAATCGACTTTCCTAATTAGATGTTTCTTCTTTGTAAAAAAAATAAAAACAAAAAACGTAGACATTTTATCTTTTGCTAAAGCAAACCAAAGTAACACTTTTTATTTTCCTTTCGTATGATAGAAATTAAATTTCGAAAATTAATGTAAATCGTCAATTCCTTTCTTAAACTTAAAAGTTCACAAATGCGCCTTTTTCCTGTTGCGTAAGATTTTAAACAATCGATCTTTTTGTTGTTAACGATTAGCTGACTGGTTATTAAAAATTTTAATTGCTACAAAACAATTATTTTCGTTACTACTTACTAATTGATTAATTAACTTTAATTAATAATAATATAGCCTTCTCAGTTTTTGTCAATTGTTTATTTATTTTATATGCTTTTATTTCTTGTCTTAAAATTGTCTTACATCTTTTATGTACATAAAATTATGCAGAGTTAACTTTAAAAAAGTGCGCATCAAAATTGAATTTGAAGCTCGGTGCATCTTTAAATTATTTAACGGTTCACAAATAAAATAAAAGATAAACGCTTGCGTGTACAAGCATTTTGTATACTTAGCGAACTTGATGAATGACGGACCGGGCTCGCTTTAAATATGCACGATGCGATCGTGCGTGCGGCGCAGATACCTGACGTTTCGTAATTTCTCATGACAACCGGATACTTATTAAACTGTCCGATGGAAGTCCCTTACATCGTCCCCTCTCGCTGATCGCCCGCTCCCGACTTTTTCTCGGGGGTACAACCCATTTGTTTACTAATTTAATTGACAAACCTTCCCCGTGTCAGTTTTGATAACATAATTTCGGCGGATTGATGTACTGCCGCGCAAAGCGAAAGGTAAATCACAGCGGCCCGCTTCTCGCATTGAAATTAAGAAAAATGAGGGGCATCGTGCGTTTTTAATGTTTCGCGTTAAATTTAAGTGACCAGCGGCCGTCGTAACCGCTAAGACCGCAACGATTCAACGATAAACCTCCTCTTTTTTTTTTTTTAAACGCAAGTGCGCGCTTGTAGCGCAAACGAACAATTTGCATTACATTCGGATTTCGAAAAATTTTTCCACAATCATTTATCAATCGCGCGCGGATACGCTTTTGCAGAATGCTATCGCGCTATTCCAGGCCGATCGATTTGTTCATTTGCAATGACTTAACAATGCTTCGTTGGTATGCGAAAAAAAATATTGGAGATACGGGCGCGCGCGGGGGGTTTTCGAAATGAAGGTAAAGATAAACGTATGGAAACTGTCTCACTGTGAAAATGAAAGATTTATACGGGAGCGATTTTCATCGTTGCGCCGCAACGGCGCGCAGTGTGTAACAGGCGACGGTGAACGGCTGAAATCCTTGGAGAAGCTTCTTTTATTTTTAATGAGATATTCTCCAAGATACTAATTAGTGTTTAATTTCACGAGGTAATAAAGACTTATTACCGTTCAGATGTTGATAAAATTGAATAGTTTGATCAATGCTGAAAACTTGCAACTATAGAAATAACTTAACAAAATTTTGGAGGTTCATTGATGACCATTGATTAATGACCATATCGCTTGTTTAAAAGTAGTTGCACAATTTTAAGTGTTCAAGAAAATTTTTGGTAAGTCATAAATAAATAATAAAATAATAAAAATTATTGGGAAGATTATTAAAAATGTCATCGAGTTCTTTCTATGTTCAATATTGACCAAAGTTATTAATTTTATCAATATCTAAACTGTCAATATATTTTGAAAGGAAAAAAATATGTTTTTTTGTAAAATAAACTAATTTAATTTTATACAAACTTAAATTTTTTAATTGGGAAAAAAGGAAATTATCTTATTTTGTATTAAAAATATAATACAGTCTTGTTAAAAAATCTAATATAACAAATATTTATTATTATTTTTATCAACAATAATACATTGTAAAGGTTTATTCTTAAAAAACATATAAACAGACAAATTTTCGTTCTCAAGCGGCGAGCACGTGCTCGGTCGTCTGCGTGGGCGTCTGCGAACTATATATATAACTACGCTGCCGCATCATCGTTTCCCCCACCTCCACAAACTTGGCTCGGCTCGAGCATCGGAGTGAGCTGTTGCCTGACTTAACCAACAGATGGATACTCGAAAACTCAGCCTTCTAAAGAGTAGTCGGTCCGACTAGCATAAGTAGAGGCCAGCGAGCCCAGTAAAATTAAGATCATACTTCACAGGATCATTTCTGTAGTATATCTTCACAGACTCTCTACCCAAAGTAGGAGTCGATGCAACCACGATGAGGAGACGTAGCTCTCCCCCCTGAGCGTGAGGACGACTTGGTTTCTCGGCTTGTCCGAGAAGCCAGTCATCGATGATCGTTCACCTTCTCCACTCAGTGGAGGAGGCATGGGAGGATGAGCTTTCTGAGTGGCTGCTTTTTATTAAATAAAAAAAAAATTATCTTTATTGAAAATTTAATAAAAGTTAAGTTTATTAAAGTTTGTACATTTTTTCTCGCTTAACTGTAGATAGCACTCATACTCTTTTTATTGTTGTTTTAATTAAATAATATATTACTTTTTAATTATAATAAAAGTTTATACGTTTTATACATTTTTCATTAAAATAATAAAACTACATTGAGCAAACTGAAATATAAATTAAATCAGCTTTTACTCTATTTGCTACTACAAATGTCATCGAGATTAAATACAATTATATTAAAAATTACTATGTAATTTAATAAATTTATTTACAATAAACTTTTGGCTTTTTGATCATATTAAATTAAAGTACACGAGTTCAATCTTTAATTGTTGATCTTATTAAATTACTTTTGAATTTTGTCTTACCGAATTTATAGTTTACAATCTCATTTTTTATGATTTTATTTATTCATTTTACTCATTTAAATACATTTTAATTTTGTTAGTTTCCCTTATCAATTCACGCATTCATTTTAATTAAGTAAACATCATTTTTTTTCTTCCTCTCTTAAAATCTATATTTTTTATTAATTTCATTAATTAAACAGGTTTTATTTTTATTAAATAACTAAATTATTGCTAGTACATAAATTATTAACGTCAATGTACTTTCAAAGTATAAACGCGTATATGCTGTTCGTATTGATTCATTACTCGTGAGACCTTATTAAAAAAAAACTGTGTATAATATGAATTAATAATGGTACGATTGTTACATATTTAAAGTGACATGGAACATCATCTGTAGAAAGTAATGAAAGAGTTCATTGAGAATATGTCCATTACTTTTAAGAGGAATGTACTACGTGTGTTGCAAACTCAACAGTGAAACTGTTGTCTCTAATATTAGATATCGCTTTACAATCTATGATGACTATCACTTTGAGACAAATTATTTTGTAACATAATTAATCGTTTATTGTCGAACAGGTACCAATTAAAAAAGTTTGCGAATGATGAATTCACAATTTAGTCCAATAAAGTAACTTCGCGTTGAACATTATTAAAAAATAATTTCCTAACGTTCCGTGAAATTTTATTAGTTAGTTATTTTATAAGAATATTTTTTCTGCAATTTAAGCCAGTTGCACAGAAGACCCAACGAACTCAAATTTATTTAAATCGTAATTTCAATATCCGCTTGGAAAGGGCGTGTCCAAAATTTAATTTAATTTACTTATTTGATAAATAAGGTAATTATGAATTTAAAGAGTAATATCCGTGAGATTTTATACCAAAATTAAAAGTTAAAAAATTACTCGTATTTATCTTTTAAAATACTTTGTTGCGGCAAATGAAAATGATACGGGTGAAACGTATACGTGCTTTAGCTTATTACGTAATAAATTAAGAAGCAATGATTAATTCGATTTTATTAACCGATAAATTCAATAAAAGAAACGCTCGATCCTTCCATTTTTCTCGAAGAGCATAACAAAGATGAGGGAGGGGCAGTGGCATCCGAACACCCAGGAAATAAAGAACAAGAGAAATTGCTATCGCGGCGCATCGCCATAAATAATACACTTATTCGCGTGATTACAGGTACCGGCTTGTGTGCGCCCAGTACCGCCCTCGATACGCTCAATTTTAATGCGGTACGTACAACTGTACGTATATATATCTGGCCATTGATAATCGCGCATTAACCTTGAAACACTATATAGGCGTCGCTGAACTCGATGCGCTGGTGGCGCGCCGTATTATCTGAAAATACAATTTAATCAAATGTTATTGGGTCACGTATATCGTATGTAACGGTGCGTCTTCTTGCTGGTCCTTGGATTCAATGTAAAAACTTGTACATGGTTTTACTGGATGGATGATTCACATTAATTATTATAAGTATATTTAATTCATACATTTTGCGTCTTCTTACTTAAGTACTTTAGACAAAGATATTGATGTTCTGGATAGTTTGTAGACACTCAAAAAACAATTTTAAAGTATTTACTAATTACTTATCTAAGCTTGAGGATTTCAAGATTTCTAAGAAAAAGATTCTTAAAAAATGTCTCCCTAACTTTAATTAAGCAATAATTTATATTTATCGAGTTTCGTAAATTTCTCTTGCACTAATTTTATAATTATTTCATTTTATTGCTGAAATTAGCTAAAATATTCCTGAGTTCCACGATTACTAATTATCAAAGTTTCATCGACTCTTCAAAAAACTTGATTAAATAGCATTTCATCATCGACAATTTGTAGTATATAAGAAATAAGAATCTAATAAAAAGAATAAAACTTAAATTTAAAAATTTATAAATAGCAGGAACAGCTGGAATAGTAAAATTTATTAAAGATTGAACACGCGTGTACATAAAAATTATTATAATAACAACGCATCTATGTACAAAATTATCCTACACGTCTCAGCGGCGTTAAATCGCAGCAGGCCACTTTATGCAAAGCGATCCACAGCAGCAGTGCCCATAATGCACACAATCCCCCGCTCGTTTCCCTCCTCCCGGACGAAATTCCCGCGCGCCGCGCGCGACTCACGAAATTGCGACCTCGCTAAGGGATAAACTTTTATAACAGCTTAATACACTATCATCGTCGATCATACACGGGCGCGCGCGCGCGCCAACGCACAGGCCGGCGGGACGCGTGTACCAGGATTTACTGTTGCGCGCTCGCGACCACAGCCCGAAGCGCGGCTCGCAATATATTTATGAATGGCTGTGTTTAGCGCGCTGCACGCACTTGAGAACACGTCCCCGGCACTCGTAAAGGTCCCTTATACCCGTGGCCGCGGCGCGAAGTTCCTCGGATGCCTCCGCCGAGTCCCCCCGCTGCATTATACCCCTTAGCGCGGCGGCAGCGCCGTATAACCGTTGCGCCCGGCGAATTTATTTACAATGGCCGCGCTGCCCTCGGGAAACCGTGTACACTGATGTCTTTTTATGCGCGCCGTCGCGGGATAACGAAACGCGTTGCTTACGAGGGCCGCCGCGGCAGTTTTATACGCGGCGAGGGGTTAAAATTCAATAAGCTTAATTAGCACTGGAATATACGGCGGTTCGTTCAAATTTACGCTGGGTAGCTGATGGTGTGCGCAATGATAATTATAAGTATGAGTGATAAGATTGTTGGATAGCTCTAATAAAATTTCAATGGTTATCTCTTTTTGTTGCAGGTATGTACAGTACTGGAGGAAGGAAACATTACCTACAATTAATTGTTACTTTGGTATGATAAACATTTTATAATTTAATTATAAATACGAAATAGTGAAAATATATCTCATAAATAATGCATGCTAATTGTATACTGCTCGCTCCAATATTCTAATGTACTCTTAGAAAATTTTATCGAAAAATTTACAATGAAGCTCGCTGTAAAAATTAGGTGACAATTTGCGACCGTGGGAAAAGCCCCATTATTTTTTACCAACTTCGAAAAAAGAGGAGGTTAACATTACAGGAAGATTAATATCATTTTTACATTATTTTTCATATAGAAATGCACATAATTCATATAAACATTATAGCGATTTTCTCGCAAAAATTTTGAGAGCCGCAAACAGTCTCAAGTTTTAATTTCTACGGTCGAGCTTTATAATAAGTTTTACAAGAAAATTCTATACAGTGTTGTTCATTATTTTGCAAAATTTAATTGAAAAATTCTACGCAATTCTACACTCTACGATTATTTTATAGCCATTTTATTCAATGTATGAAACACTGGAAACACTCGATGCAAGTAATTTATTCCTAACATCCCCATAAATGTCAACATTGCTGAAAAAGTAGCACGCTTAAATGTTCGAATTTAAAAAGTTATAATATATAAATTTAAAAAAAGTTATAATTTTTTGAAACCTCAAAATACGTTCCAGCAGAAATTACTTGCGTCGAGTGTACCTTAGCTCCGAGCGGGTTAAACAAATAATAGTTAACAACGACGAACCATCCGGTGCGCACATCGCGCCTTCGCCCGGCGTGTCTTGACTTACGCGCGCTCTTCCGTCTCGGCGTCCCTCCCCCGGGCCGAGCACACGACACGAGGGGGATAATGTATGCCACGGGGGGACAACGCGCCGCGGCGTACACGCCGGGAACGCACGCGGGCCCCGGGAGAACACCGGGCGAGGGGGGGACGGCCGAGGTGTCGCGTGCGCCGCGCTGCACCTGGCGCCGAGGCTGCTCTTTTCCGCGGTCACGGTTCAAGGTCAGCTCCTCGCCTCCCCCCCCGCGGACCCCCTATCGGCTACGTATGAGCGCGCGCGCATAGATGCACCGGCGATAACGCGCGCGAGCTTTTCTCTCCTGCCTGGCGGGGACCTTTTTTTGTTCGCTGCTACTTGTTGCCGCGGGGAATCTGCGCGCGAGATCGTCGATCGGGGGGTTTCTAATTTAATTATTGAGGCGGGAAAATGATAATGAGCCCCGGTGCTGTGCATGGGAATAGGGACGGATGGAAAATGCTCCTTGACGCGGGGGAGAGAGGACTAATTAGGGATTTTTTATACTGGAAGCTGCTTCCGGGTGAAAGTAGCTTCAGTAACTTTTTTTAAATCGAATTTGTTTTTTAAGTTTCTTTTAGTTAAGGAAGTATTATGTACGCGTGGGAAGTCGAAGGAGTGTTGCTCGTAGCTTTGCGCATGAAGCTTATACGAAAAAGCGTAGGAAAATAGTTTAACGATCAAATGTTAATGTCTCACTCGTATGTCCGAGCGTTAAATAATCGCTAAGTAAATAATCACTTTTGAGTAATTCAGTTTTAAATAGTATATACTTCAACACTTTAAGCTTCAATAATCAATAAATGGTCTTTAAAAATGTTTAAATTGCAATGACTTTTCTCATTATCAGTTACTCAACTGTACGCGTAAATTAAAGTTTTTATCTCCCTCATATATAGTGAAAAAGTTAATGTATTATTTATTATAAGTATTTTTGCACGTGTCTCTAAATTACAAATTTAACAAAAGCTTTTTTATATATGTATATCTTACAATACACAGAACTCCATAATTTTTTTTATTATTAATTCGTGTACCTACACTTCAAAAATATTCTGCGCATATTACTTCCGATATTCTCTCTCGAGTTCAAAGTAAAAATCATTAATTTTTTTATTCAAGAAAAGGAAGTACAAGCACTCGAACTGCGGAATCACCGTAAAAGCTTAACGACGCGCACCGCCTCTCCGCGATTTTTCCACTCCGCCTCATTTCAAAGCCGACCGCGCGCGGCTATTTTTAACGTGCACCTTTCACGAGCGAACGCCGCCGCGTCATAGAGGCAGCGAAACTCGCCGGTCGCTCGTAAAAAAAATTGTCAAAGTCAAGGAATGCGCGAAACTTTTATCGCGCTCCAGCCGATATAGCTGCGGGGATAGAGGAAAGCCCCGGCCGAGTCTTTAAGTCGATCGGGGCAATTAATTAGTCCATATTGCACACCTCGTTAGCTCGCGCGGATCGAATAAATCTCGCCGCAGCGCGCGGGCTTTCTTTTCCTCTCGAGTCGTTGCGCCACGAGCCCGTGCACGATCATCGGCGAAAGCTCGCGTACGCGCTTGTGTCGGCTATTTAGCCGCGAGTCGAGCGATACGATAAAAATCGGTTATCACTGCGAGAATTATTTTCTTTATTAAAGTAAAGTTGCTTGGAATTACTTTTCGAGTACTTGGTAATTGAGCTCAAAATTAAATTTTCTACGGATATTACGACGAAGAGGAAAATAAAAGTGCATCTAAATGTTACTTGTATTCGTAGTTTCCGAAGAAAATGTATAATTTCTGCTCATAAGTGAAACAGTACTCTTTTAGTATTCACAATGCGTGGTACAATTATTCCGGTTGTTTGCTCGAGTATTTAATTTGCGATGCGTATCTTAATTAGCAATGGGTTACTCAAACCTTAAGTACTCGTGTTTACGGCATCATTCCGCGACGTACGTAAAGATCTAAAAGTAGCTTGCACAATGTCATTTAAATTTCTTATTTAAATATTATCCGCGTCAATTTGCACTGCTACCCCGAATTACATCTTCGAGCCGATAAAAAAATTCGCAACAAATTTATATCGCTCCGTTGGGCAATTAACGCGGGGCACTTAGCGGCCAGCTGGAACGAGATCCGCGCTCAATGTCGGCGTCTTTTACGATATCCTTCGGCTCGCCTCTTTTTTCGCGTGGGAAAAATCGAAGCCCCGTGACAAAAAGGGGCCGCGTCGCCAAAAGCGCGCGATAATTGCGCGAGGCTCATCCGCGCGCTCGGCGATAACGAGGCCTCGCCGCTATTATCCCCGTAGAAGACCGGCGTCTTTCCGTCCAGTGCGCTGCGGTAGTTCCGCTCATTAGGTACCTCGGATTTTATTGGCTTCCACGCGACGTCCCCGAGATATATATCGGCCAGTGCGGCCAGACGTTTATTGCGTCTGGTTCGGTCATTTTTACGAATGGCCTTTAATTAGCTTTGAATTTGTTGCAAGTACGCGATTTTTCTTTGCTAAGAGATCCGCTTCCACTACTGCTGGAGGAGGCCGAGTGAGTGCGCATACTGGATCGGGGGCTTTACTAGACGGCTGGACTGTTTAATTTGAATTTTGTAATGAATGGCTGGTCTGCATACGGTTGTAGATGATTGGGTTTCTCTGCACTGGAGAACTCGGTGGTGGTATTCTACTCGGAATAATTTGATTTGATATCTTTACGCGTTTGGTGAACTATTAGTCGTGCTGAATATTAAGGTTATTCTCACAATTATTATGAAGAAGATTATAACAATTAGAAACTTAATAATGAATGTTTTTCTAATACTTAAGGCCTTTGATACTCTAATTCTGGCAACAGGTTTTAATTATCAGCTGTTATAGTTGAGTTTATTGCAGATGATCTATAAAGATCTATCACCAGATTTGATTTTCATATTTTGCATTTACTCTTAGTATTTCAATAGTTTTCGTGAACATTAAAATTTTTACAAAGTTTCATATTTAATTCTGCAAAGTAAGTACTTTAAGTTAAGTAATAATAACAAAATTTTTCGAACTTAATTTCTAAACTGACCTAAATACTTATTCGAGGCAAGTTTCTTTCAGATTCACACTTTTTTACAGACAATTAAAAAAATGCTCTACAAACACCGAAAACCCAAAGAAAGCCTCGCGAAAAGAACTCCAATTGTCTGCTTGCAGTATCGCGAAAATAAAACCGCCCTATCGTCCGCTCCCTTCCACGCTGCAATCTCGCCGCTACATCCGGCTGATTTATGTCGGCGCGGCGAGCTCGTCCGTATCTGATTAACGCGCCCGGCGAAGGTGAGCCCGAGGGATTTTCGCGCGGGGAAGCGCGTCGATGCGGAAACGCGCCGCTTCTGCTTATTGAATTCGAATGAGCGGAGCTGCGCGCGCTCGCCGGCCCCTTATCGCAGGCTTCTTCGGAGTCACCGCTGGGTGCGTGTACGCGGATGTCGCCACCGCCGAGGGGCACGATAAGGATTATTTGCGATGACTTTTGGGAATTCGCGCTAG
This sequence comes from Eurytoma adleriae, assembly GCA_900480045.1. Taxonomy (NCBI): domain Eukaryota; kingdom Metazoa; phylum Arthropoda; class Insecta; order Hymenoptera; family Eurytomidae; genus Eurytoma; species Eurytoma adleriae. Next base: position 75,942 of record UXGC01000425.1, read on the forward strand.
CGGACGCGCGGTGGGAAAATTTACTTTTTCGTTCGGACGTCGAGGCGGGATTTATTTTATTCGGCGTCCGATATTGGGGAGAGTTTAAAACTTCAAAATTATTTCGTATTTTTTTTTCTATTTGATTAGAGGAGAGAAGCTTTTTGTGGGCGTCGATGACCAAAAGTAATCGAAGCATTTCCCTAGTATAGAACTTACTTAGAAATAAAAAGATATTTTCGTCATAAACTAGCCAATCACTGTTTAATGATAAAAAATGGACAGTTTTTTTAGCCTGTTACTAGGTAAAGTAAAAATTAATTTTGCATGATCTAAAAATGATCGATTTCTACAAGGAGTCTTTTTTATACTTAAAATCATAATAAGAAGCAGTAAATATTATACTTTGTCCAGTCGATCAATTACATCGATGATGAATCTGAGGCTTGGCGAACGCATCGACGATGAGAGAAAAAGGGCGCGGAAGGGTAGATCGCAAAGAAAGATCCATTGTCCGGCGAGACAATCGAAATCACTTAATAAGCTAACGCGCTGTGCGTCTATCACGCCCTGTATCGTGACCATCCCATCTTTCTCTCTCTCTCTTTCTCTCGCTCGCTCGCTCGGTCATCGCAAGAAAACAGAAAAATAATCAATGCTACAATGAGGCCGGCGATCGCGAAAAATCATTGTTCGCGGCCACCTTGAAAGTTGAACGCGCGAAACACGGCAAGTCGTAAAACGGCAATAAATCGAGAGACGGATACTCGTATCGCACCTCGACCTCTCTTTCTCTCTTTCTCTCTTAAGAGATGGAGAAGGAGGCGAGAGCTTGTACATGTACTGCGGGTGCATACCGCGTAAGCTGCGAGCATCGCACCTGTAAATTCGCTTCACTCTTTTGTGCCATCTTCTGTTTTGCTTTTTTGAATAGAGGAAGCTCGGGAACCGGGCAACTTTTTAAACCCGAAATTTCGATGTTTTTAAGTTATTTGTTGTCCTCATAACTGATATTATCCTCATCGCCGATGTTTTCCTCCACGCCGAAGTAACTGCTTGAGTCCATGATCTCATCTCCATAATCTTGTCACTGTTTTGGGTCGCTGCTCTTGTCAAAGTTTGAATCAATGCTCACTTTGTCGATACTGTTGTTTAAGTTTTCTTAAGCTATGCTGCGTGGTGTTAAATAGCAAGTTGCATGCTAATACCGGAACATTTACTCACAGAGAACGCCGAATAAAAAAATTTAAAATCTCGTGCATATCGCGTGTAGCTCAAGAAACATTAACCCATAAAAATCGAAAAAGATCCACCAACTAGTTCGAAAGCGAGAGTTTGCGTAACACCGGTAAAAGTTTGAAAAAATAAAAAAGGACTTGTCACTACCCTTGCGCAAGTCTCTTCATCTCTCTCTCTCTCGCATCGGTCGTTATCGAGCGACTTTTATCGCCGGTACAAATTGCGCACCCGACAAACCCCGCGCGGGCCGTAAGTCTCCCCATTATTTGACAAGGCCCTTTAATTACCGCATAAATCCCGGCATCTCCCGGGCCGGCGATCGAATCTGCCGGTGGGCCAGCCACGGTGGCAGCGGCGTGCGTAGGCCGCGAAATCTGTGTCAGTCGCGCTCGCTTACAAAGTGCGCGATTAACTCGCGCGCGCGCGCGCTCGCCTCTAATTGTTGCGCGACTCCGCGATGGCGAAACCCAAGCGTATATCGCTCGCGTGATCTCGCGCGCCCCATGAATCACCCGGCGATTCTTTATTTCCTTCTTTTATTCGGCACGCGCGGACTCGCCGCGATTGTCGCGGATTCGCGGAAACCGCGCGAGCGCGCACTAATTAAATGCAAATCGCGCGCGCGGAGTGTCATTGTTACGCGGGGCGACCGGTCGCGCAGGGCCGTCGCGAAATTTACGGCAGCGTACGATTTTAACAACGCGTTTATGATTCATAAATTATGGAATGAATGGGATACTTGCGGAGAGTCGGCGATGGGGGTTGAACATTTCTGGTGTGTGACTAGACGGTCAGATTTAATCTGTAGACGGGGAGAAGGTTAAAAATAGGTTTTTGAAAGGGATCATTTTCGATTTAATAGCTTGTAAAGCTTTCGTTCTAAACATCTTATTTTAATTTTGAAGAACTGATCACGAGACAATATGATATTTAAAAATGTAGAACAGAAGTAAAAGGTTCTAATAGTATACCTACTGCCTAAATTTCTTTCAGTGAAAATGACCAGTATAAATAAGTGAATGATCATTCTTTTTCAATGTTAATTGAGTGTTTGGAAATTAGTGAAATTTTCACCACAAGAAATTTAGAGGGTTTAATGAAAAAATCAATGAAGAACAACGAAAATCTCCTTGCAGGATTGTTTTTGAATTTGGTCCTTAAACGTCCTATAAAAAATTATGCCACAAAACATTAACACTAAATATATTTTTTTAATAATTGAAGATTTAACAGAAATACCCCAATTTAGTCTCAAACTACCTAAGTGAATTGGAAAAAAACGAAAAAATAACGATACCACTATTAATTGGGCTTCACAAACAATAAACTTTTCCTCTATACCATGTAATTACAATCCACTTTTAAATTACTGATATTGCAATCACTTTTTAATCAACGAATGTCAATCAATAACGTTTTAATCAATAATAATCAACAAATCTAATCTCGAAAAATTATTAAATTATTAGGTGAACTCTGAGTCTGATTATGTTTTTCACTAACGTGCGTCCTATCTCAGTTTTATCCTATGCATACAAATGGTTAGGCGCTGACGAAATCCATTTACAAGATTACAACTCATTATAAAAAATCATGTAATCATTGAAAAAATTATTTGAATTGTTGCAACCATTGCAGTCAAATGTCACTAAAATTACAATGTATAACCCCTCGCCTGTAGGTCACAATCTTAAATTTTCCTACTAAATTGCTTTCATATTAAATCCCACAATTATAAATCAATGTAACTCCTGCTACCTAACTCTAAGACTGTTACATCAAAAACCACCGCAGAAGAGTAGTTATTAAAAGTCAATCACAGTCGAAAACTCCATTTCACTCCGCCCTTAACATTACCAGCCGCCTTAAAAAAAAAAAAAATCACCGCACTTTCTCGAGCCTCTCTCTCGTGGTGGGGTTACGCGAGGCTCGCCGCAATCTCGTAAATTACGCGGGCTACGAGGAAGGAGCGCTCGCGAGCCGGGTCCAAAAAAGGAAATAAGAGAAAAACTCCCTTCCCCGCTTCTTTCAAATCAATTACGCTGGCGCACTCGCGGCTTTCTTAGCGGGCGCGCATTAAAATCGTTTTTCGCGCGCGGCAACAGCATACTTATGCAAATGCACGGGGGGAGGGGAGGGGAGGTACTTTTTAAGTGCACTTAATGGAGCCGCGCGGCTTTTGTCTTTTTCTACGACGAAGTCAGCTGCCTCCCCCCCCCTCCTTTTCCTCTTTCACGGTGCCCAATTATTATTTTGAATTATGTTCTTTTCGGCATAATCCCCGGGAGGGAAGCGGGAGTCACGTCGTAAAAATTAGCCGGATAAGATCGGTAACGGTGCGCGTAATTATACTTTGATCGCGCGCCGACGACTGGGCAATCGCGCGCTCGACTTTTATATCGCGCGCTACTTCCTTTCGCCATTTTTCGTGAGCTCACCGATCGATTTTCGGCTGTGCACTGTTCACTGTTGATTGTACGATGTGGAAACTGGTTTACCGGCGTTCATTTGAATTACAAGTACTACATTTTTTTTAGTTTCTTGTGTACTGTTGAAAATGTTCACTGTTCTTATTAATGATCAAAAAAGTACACTGTTCTTATTAGTGTTTAAAATGTTGACTATTCTTATTACTGCTCAAAATGTGCTCTGTTCTTATTACTGTTCAAAATGTTCACCGTTCTTATTAATGTTTGTATTCAAAATCTGTTTTTAAATACGGCACTATTATTTTGCTTTTAAAACTGCACAAAAATTTTTTATTGTAATATCTACATTTTACATACAGAGTACATTTAATTTAAGTAATATATACACACAAATGACACCGACAAGTGCCAGAGTAATCAGAAACTCACCTCGCGATTAAAACAAAATATAAATATTATACACTTTTTTATAATCACTCATCTTAACGCAAATCCGTTACCGTACGCGTTTCCTCGGGACATCCGAATTCAAACTTACAGCAATGACAGTGCGAAGGCGGGGTATAGATTTTATCAGTCCTGCGCCGGCGACTTTATACCCGAGGACAAGCGCAGGCAAGGGGATAACGCGAGAATCATGCCCGTGACGCTGATGTCGACGAAAATGCAAATGACGAACCGATCGCTGCCCCCTCCGCTATCTCGGATTGTTTATGCGGATGAATTAATTTAACTGCGACGGGCGAGGGGGGAAGCGGAGCCGGTGGAGTCGCAGCCCCGACCCCCGCGGTAAAGCTGCTCCTCTCCTATTTAACGGCGGGAGTATTTCAAGCGCAGGTTTTCTATTGCGTTTTGTCTTCGCGGCCCGGTGTGCGCTCCCTTGAACTCGCGTCGATTCTGGCCTCCCAACGTTCCCACAGTCTGTGACTTCGGTTGATTTTGATCATCTTTTAGTAGTTTTTATATAGAGAAAATTAAGTGTATGAAAAAAAGGTCGGGTTAGATTGTTTGAACACCTTCATACGGTGGATAATATTATAATGCGGCCAATTCTAAAATAGGCTAGTTATATATGAATGGTAGCGAACAAAATCTGTTCAGTCAATTTCGGGCAGCTGCTACCAACCGTAATTATTTAGGTGACTGTACTGTATAAGAAAATTAAAATGCGATGAATTACAAGTAGAGTGGTATAATCTGCATTAAGATCTTTATTAATGTACTCGAGTAGGAAATGCAAGAGTGTTTACTCCACACTTTCGTCATACTTTCCGGTGTCAATTACAAGGCACGAGGTAACGTTTAATTACAAACAATGCTAGGTCATTAGTAGTGCAATGCAGCGCTTTCTTACCTAAGAGATGTAATTATTCGCTTTAAATTTACATCATCGACGTAAATTAAAGTGTCTTCCTTTAGCGTATAAAATAGATTGTTTATTTTATCAATTTGCTGAAAAAACTGTGTCACCTGTCGTTATGCACGTTAATTAGGCAAAATTTGCTATTTAACCTCCTTCTTACATATAAATTAAAAATTGTTTAAAATGGAAAATAACTCTAAACAAAAAGAAAAGGGCATACGCAAAGACTACTTCAAAATCTTTTCATTTAATAAGAAGAAAAAAACAGTCAAGTATACTGAACAATTAGACTATTTTTTGGTGAGTAGTCATGAATTTAGCAAGACGATTAACAAACGCATTAAAAGGCAATAATCAGTCACCTAATTTCTATACAAATGGTAGAGTTACGTTATACACTGACACAAGAAACCCTGCGATAAAATAATCCGATAAATTCCTGCAAATGTGACGTTATTTGTTTTTCTTCGAGTCACGTGACTCTATCGAAATCTCGAATCGAGAGGGTCCAAAGTCCCCTCGAAATTAACGCGGCACCGTCCGATAGATAAATCGCTTCCTTACGCGCGGAAGCGGCGCGGATTGAGCAATACCGGCGCGGCCGCCCACCGCGCGTGCGCGTCGCGGCCCCCGCGCTGCCGCTTTACGAGCCTCGGCTACGCCCACGCGCGCCTGCGCCCTGCGCCGTTTCCCACGAAACTGTCATGCGCGCGAAACCCCGAGGGGAGGGCGGTCGTTTTTACGAGGTGTACCATGCGCGTCGCGCGACGGGGATTCCGATGCCGGGGCGTCTTCGACTCGCGCGACATTTATGCGCTCTAATTCGGGCGTTTTCTCCTTTTATTGTGAACCTTTTTTTGGTTGGTACGAGAGCCTTGCGAAAAGGGGTAATAAAGGTGCGTGGGATGCGAATTCAAGGTGTGGAGTAATAAGTGTCTCTGATACGACGCGATAAAGTGGTTCGCTTGAGTATTTTACGACGGGGAGGGAAAAATTTAAGAGTTTGGGCAATCAGAGAAAGACAATTTCATTGGGAAAGCTTATTTTGTTTCGATTTTATAGCCAAAACAGCTTTGAATTTGAAACGAAGTAAAATTTAACGTGCTCTCTCAGTAAATGTTTAAAAATTTGTTTGCAATAAAATGAATTTTATTTTCCAATAAACAGATTTTAAAGATAAAGTTTATCTTGTAACATTATTGCTATGAATATTTTATTATTGCTGGTGATACATTTTATTACTACTTGACTACAGTATTATTGCAGTGGAGTCGTACGTTGAGGCCCAATCTTAGTCCACTTTTATCAGGGAAGTTTTTAATGTTTATCGATCAAAAAATACTGTTCATCGTTAAAAAAAAAGTCAACATAAACGAGTCATTCACTTAACAAATATTTTCCTAAACTTTACAAACTAAAGAAACAAAACAAAATATTTCCTTATTTTCGTAACCTCTTTTGTTATCCCAAACCTCCAACCGCGCAGAAAAAAGAAAACAAGGAAACACTCGCTGAAAAAACATTCGGGCGCGTTCAATTAAAATAACGAATTACCAGCATCATCATCATACCGAGGATCTAAAAACCGTAATCCCCACGCGGCCGGTCGATCGCGGCGCGCGCGGGACCCGCGCAAAAAAGGCCGCTCGGCGCTCGTATCTCGCGCCGCGGAAAATCACCTCCCCCGTCATAAATCCGTAGCGGGCGCTCGTTATGCATCCTCGGCTCTCGGAAACTCTAATTGAAAAGTCGCAACGCCTTCGAACAACGCGGGTGGCTCTCTCTCACCCTCGCGCGCGCACCGCGAAAAAGGGGGGTGGGAGGAGGGCAGGGGGATCCTCTCGCGAGGGAGACTAAGTTACGACGGCGCGAGTAGATTATGACCGCGCGATAAACCAATGAAGTATTCGCGCGAGCGGCGCATCGCGGTAGATGCGGGCTCGATACGCGCGCGCGCGCGCCGAGCGAGATAGATAGACACCCGCGGAGGGGGGAGGGGGGAAGATCGTGCAACAGGTGAGTTAGGGCCAAGTGCGCCGGTGTCGCGCGCAGAAAAGCCCCTGATTTATGGGACGGCCGAGGGGTTTAATCTGCGCGTCCTTGCCGCCGCGAGGCGGCGGAAAAATTGGGGATGTTTATGAAAGCCGATAAATAGCGGATTTTTTTTTTCTTTCGAAAGGGCTGCGCGCGCGCGCGGGCACCTGCTTTGTTCACTGCCTCGTTGTTGAGATCTTTATGAGGGCGTGTTGCTACGTGCGAATTATTTCAGTCTTTTTTCATCTTTCGGGAGTTATCTAACGTAAAATTAACGAGTTTTTGTTTAATTTTTTCATTATCGAATGAAGATCTGGATGAAGTTAACTTATCAACTTTTTTTTATTTTAGAAAACTTTACTAATTATATGATGTTATTTAAATATTTTTTTTTTCCATTTTCAATATCGATAAATATATCTTACTTCAGATTGACCAAAGTGTGATATAAATGAATTGTTTAAATAGAAATTAATTTGAAAGATTAATATAGTTTATATCGATGCCTTAAAATTAGCTTTTACTCTTCAAAAATTGCTTGAAGTTTTAATTAATAGTAATAATAATCAGCGGAATGTCCTTTGACTGCAAAGGTTACGAATTTCATTATTTCCTTGAATTATTAATTAATTAAATTAATTTACTTTATTTAATTTATTATTATTAATTTCCTTGAAATTATTAAGCCTCGTTTGAGGAAAACATGTACGTCATGCATTTAATGTTTTGCACGTGGCTGCAGCGCCAATCGCACCACAAATGCTATATTATTTTATTTTCAAAATTGATATTTATGTCTTACACTGTTACGTCTTAATAAAAGTATTGATTACTTTAAAACCAACTGGAAACCGTTTTACGATCCGCCAAAACAAGCTTCGTCTCGTACTTTCTTCATATTAGAAAAGCTGTACGAACACGGTATCTTGCACACGGGGATTACGCCTATAGCCACGCGCTTATTTACACTGGGCACACGTGTAATTCAAGGCAAAGCTCGCGTACCAATTTAGCCTTATCCCACCTTCTCTCCGAGGCGTTGCGATTATTCATCACTCGTCCGGCACGAAAAAAAGCTCGCCCATAAATCGACGGATTAAACTCCTTCCCAGAGTCGCAGCCACTTAACTTTATCAATTACTCGGAGTTTTACATCGTGTTTAGAATCTGCCTGACCGCGAGGGATTCATTGCTTTCGGACGCGCTTAAACGCATAAATATTGACTTGTGGATTTTTCAAAATTATGTACTTAGCAAAGCAGGGAAATCGCTTTGTAAACTGGTACTTTGTTGATATAAGCTACTATGAATTTGTTTCTAAAGGTCTTACATCTATCTTCATGACTCAATTTATAAATTTCTTCATGACTTGAATAAATTTATTTTATTTTACGTCTACGTTACGTAAACTTAAGTTTTCTTAAATTATTATTAAATAACAGTTCGCACATGTAACCCGACAACATTAAAAATGATACGTTCCGCGTCGCAGGGGGCAGCTTAAAAATTAACCTGCATGATTCAGCTGCTTTCTTTTCTCGCTCTACTCCTATGAGGCCGCGAAAAAACTTTAACTTTCACGTCTCGCATTATCTTAACGGTTCATAAATTATCCCGGCGAGTGCATAAATCGCGCGCACAGCCGCACGTCCCTGCAATTTTGTTAAATTAATTTCCATTATTAATAAGGATTATCCGCAGGTGAGAGATACGAAACACCCAAAATGAAACTCCGTACAAATTATACGCTCCTCACGCCGATACAACGATCATAATGACCCGGACATTATCACCAACGGCGTCGTCGCGTCAAATTTCAAATTCAATCGGATCCACCTCTCCCCGTGTAAAACGTTATAATGCACCCCCTAAAAGCCGTCGGCTCGGTGATCGTCGCGAAAGGCCGGTGTGAAATAAATTTGCGCGAGGGAGCCGGCGCACGCGCGCGCTGTCAGGCGCCGATTCCCCGCGGTGCCTCGGCCAATTTTCCGCTAAACGCTCGCGGCTGCAATTTGCTGCGCCGCGTATCGGATTTCGCCCGGCGCTCGCTCTATCACCTACGGCGGAAGCCGTGCGTGCGGCAAACTCTTTCCGATGTTCCATTAGCGGGCAATAAGATGGTCTTCACGCGATTTCGGTTTTACCGAGAGGCGTAACTTAAGTAACGGCGATAGGAAAAATTAGATACTTTAGAAGCTTACAATCGTCCAGGTGTAAGTAGATAGGTGCTGGGTCTAGTCAGACACTGTGTGTATGGTTTTTAGTGTTGTATCTTGCATATAGAAGTATAACTAGATATGTAAAACAAAATTTTGTATAGTTAATTTACGAAGTGTAATTGTTTTGTGTGTAAGTAGTTACATTCCGAGTCTAGTCAGACATTTCACACTTTCTATTAATTTGCGCGCAAAAATAAAGTAGACACGGGATGTTAGGACAAATGAATGTATAGGTAAAAAATAATGGTAATCTGACGCTGATTATACCTAAACGTACAAATACCAAAATTTTATTGTATACGTAATGCAAGAATCATCGATAGCCGAGTTTCTAATTCTAGTTCGGGCCTGAGACTTACACTTCGCGTTCAACCATCAAGTGTTTCAAGTAATGATTTACTTTTCAGCTTCTCTATTTTACACAGGAAAACTTCAGATTTTTAAATTTGCTGAAAAAAATATGATAATACTGTTTCTTAAAATTAAAGTTTTCAATTTGCATTAATTTTTCGAAAAAACGAATTTAATTAAAATGACCAGTGAAGGATTTACTGACAATAAAGTAATTAACAATCAATGATTTGACTTTTTAAATAAAAAATTTTCAATTACGATGAAACGTGGCACCTGCACAATCTCCCTGAAAGGCTCGCGGAGGCTCTAAGGGAAAAAGGAGCGCGTGCGTGCGCACTGGCATTCGGCCGCTTCGTCCCGGGTAATATAAACCGAAAGCCCGGCGCTCTAAATTACGGGCGACGACGAAACCGTATATACGCGAGCTCGCGCTTATTGTGCCTATAGGGGCGCCATAAATAGCCCCCGCGGCCGCCATAACGTAGCGGAAAGTTGTCGCCTATTTCGCAGTTTGCGCCTCTTCATTTGCGTGTTTCCGCGGCGCGATCCGTCCCGCTGAAGCGTGTCGCGGCGCCACCACCACCGCGCGCCACCTCTGCATAAATCTCACCTGCTGCGGCGTTTTTTTCTCCTCGCGCCGGACCTCCTGGCGATTCGCCTTCGCGATAGCTTAGTTTAGGCTGCTATCGTCTGTTTTGTCGCCGCGAGATGAACGATTTTGGTTAATCTTTTGAATTTCTTTTTTTATGAAAGGGAATGCTGCTATGAATAAAGGTCTGTTTTATATAGGTATTGTTATTTTCAAATTAAATAGGCAAATTAAAATAGGCTTTTTGAGATGTGCTAGTCTTCTCTTTTTGACATGTGCTAATTTAAAGGGAGAGTAATTGTTTTGCAAGCAAATTAACGATTTTATTTTTATTCGTGTTTAAACGGTACAGTACTTATCGTAATGATAGCGATACATAGTACATCAGTAGTTATCACAATGTAATGCAACAGATAATGGAAGTGAGTCAATACTTTCCTTTTTCACAAGACGTTCTATCATGGCCGATTTTTTCGCCATCGGCACACTTGCAAACCGTCACCAAATCAACATTTGCCGGCCCGGCAAAGCAAAACTTCTCGCAGCCACCATTTCCGACGGCGCAAGGATGATTCTCCCTTACGGTTTGCTTTTTCGAATCGAAAACCAAAATTTCGGTGATAGGACTTTTGTCATCGCTTCTCTTAGCATTGTGCAACTCAAAATCAACATCATCCTGCTTGTCGCCCTTTCGAAACCGCCGTACGGAAGTTGTATTTGCCGGAAGGTAGTACACAAAGTCCTGGTCCACGTCGATGGACCTCGAGCCATCGTTAAACATATTAAAGCGAACTTTCCGACCACTGATGGTACGGACATCGGTACCGTCCAATTTCGAGTGCTCGATCAAACTCTGTCCAGGAACTGCCCAGTACAGTCTGTCTTTGTAAAAGTCAATTGCCAGGCTAATAATGTAATCGTCGAACTGGACCAGAGGCACTGCATTGGAGCCGTCCAAATGAGCTCGGTAAATTGTACTGTTGACTTTACGCTGATTTTCGGTGTATACGATATATGCATCTACGTAGAAGAGATACCCAGCGTTCGGGTGTACAGCGAGGCTCAAAATCTGTCCCGCGTTGCTTAGGATCTTCTTGGTATCTTGAGCTGGATTTTGGACGTTCACTGCCACTATAAATTCGCGAAGATTCAAATAGGCGTTCTTGGATATCCAGTCGTAAGTCATGTCAACAATTTCGATACTCTTAGATAGTGGGATACCATCAATACTCGTTAATTTGGATTGGTCGAAAGCAACTTTTGGTAGTTTATCCTTCAGGTCCAGTAGATTCAATTTGGTGTGATCTCGATCGAAATTGTTCAACAGATAAAGCAATCTCATCTGTTGCGAATCATAGTTGAGACCTCGCACCGTAAAATTTGCAACACGCCACTCAGTGAACGAGTTCATTTCGTCTTTTTGTATGCCACAAATTGATGAATATATGGCTGTTGTTAAAAAGATCGTCGGCTTGTTGCTGACATTCTTTTCATCTGTTAAAAAGTTAGTTTATTAGGTCAGTTGATTAGTTGCAACATGGTTTTAATAAAAATTTTAATTTTAAGTTTTAATAATATATTAAACTGTATTAGATACGCAAATAATTTCGGTTTAAAATATTATAATGTTAACTGTGTACATATTCACCTACATTCTAAGTGACATCCTTCGCCCAGTGCAATTATCAAGTATAAAAGTACGGCAATTACAATAATTTCGAACATCCTTCCGTTCATTTTCAAAGCTGTAGCTTTCTTGTAGTAAGCACACTCTCCACACTGCGAGTAAAAACAGACTGATCGAAAAATACTCTTACTCAGTTTCTTACAACAATCAAGACAGCCTACAAATTCATGATTCAGCGAATTATCGTTGGGTTATCCCGTAGGTTATCATTATGTTAACATCCAAATAGAACAGCGAAGTAAAAAGTATATTTATCGCTTTTATAAAACTTTGAAAATACATATTTTGATTTTATCGTGTATATTTTTAAATTAAAATGGAATAAAACATTTTTAACGGATGTCATTTTAACTTTACCCCGAACCTCCAAAATGTCACATTAATGAAATGTTCAATTGCATTGTAACAATTGTAGGGTTGTATAAAAAAATCCACTAGATCCGTCAGACAGAATATCGTAAAATAATCGACCCACATGTTTTCTTATTCAATTTTCCGAATTCATAAACGAAGTTATGGCGATTTGAAGAATTGCGATTACGTTACGTCACAGTAATCTGCAGATACAATGTAAAACCTGCAGAATACAGTACTAACAAGCGCAATCGCACGAAAAAAGAACAATTGAGTACAGATTAATTTTTTCTACATTCAATCTGACGAATCTGATGGATTGGCACCACAGCCCATTTCATTACCCACTGCCATTACAATTATAAATCATACGAAAATAATCTTCATTGCCTCGTTCTGATCGACTTTTGTCCAGAACGAAAAAGTAAATAACAATAAAAACTAATCTCCCGAATTGATTTGCAGTGTCGCCGACCCTGCCGCTGGCGGACATAGTGCGGGAGCGCGAGCAGCAGGAGCGCGAGCGAACGCGACGGACGGCGGCGCTCGCCGAGGAGGCGACGACGCGGGAACGCGGCGAGGCCCGCCTGGCCGCCGAGTGCCGGGGGAACGATCGCCTGCGGCACAGGGAACGCCAGCACAGGGAGATGTCCGTCTGCTCCATGGAGCCGCCCGATCCCGTCTTCGTGTCCTCGTCCGCCGCCCTCCTAGCGCTACAGAAAATCAAGGAAGCTTCACTGTAAGTGTACTAGTAGCGATTGTGATGTAATGTCATTTTAAGGTTCTTCACTGGTGACACGATTCACGATTTAATTTAGCGGTGGGAATTTAGCTGGTTTCACGCGTCCGGTGAAGAGGAGCACGTTTCACTGCAAGCTTGCAACGAAAGAAAGCTCATTTTGTGGCTTGCGCTAAAGGAAAAGCACAGTTCGTGAGATTTTGCGAAAAGAGACACATTTTGGGAGATTCCCAAGAATAACAACAGGTTTTCAAGCTTTTATCAATTTTCCGCGGAGAAAAGCACGTTTTAAATGCATTTTCATACTTACGACATGTGCACTTTTCTCGTAGGTATATACCAAAGTGTGCTTTTTCTCGTAGTAATCTTACAAATGCGTTTTTTTCGTGGTATAAAACTCCTTGAAGTGTTTTTTTCGTAACAAAACTCTTAAAAGTGTTTTTAATCACGGCAATACACCTAAATGTGCTTTTTTCATAGATGATTCAAATTGTGTTCCTTTTTGTTGTACAAAACTGAAATGTACTTCTTTTCGGTGATGTTCTTTTTTCAACAGATACTGCGTAATGAAAAAATTGGACATATGTTTTTTTCGGATTTTTCTTTACTTTGGCCCCCTTTCCAATAGTTCGTTTGAGATTGATTTATCAAGCTTACGTTTAGAACAGACTTCACTATTGAATCGAATAATTTATTTACCTACCTTTCAATAAAATATGTAAATTAAATAATAAATGAGAAGAAGTTTGGGTTACGACTCAATTCAGTAAATGAGTATGTATTAGAGTTGAATTTTCGATGTTCGCTCTTAATAGCATCCAAGAACTGCAAAAGAAATTATGCAACTTTAAAGAATTAAATGCACACTAAAACTAAACATATGTTGCATTCCAAACATACCGTAACATCCTATGATAATTGTACATCATTTAACTTAACGAGACTAACTTTATGCCTTTTGTGTAATTGCAAACATCCAATCTCAAACATTCGAATCCTATAAACGTGTAAACTCGTAAACCCGCATTACTCTAATTACCATCAATTACGCCATATCTCCACTAACACCACAGCACAGGCACCACCTCGTCCGACCCACTATTGAACCGAAACACCAGACTAAATACCATCGCTCAAAATTCACCTTACCTCCTCTAAAACAAAAAAAAAAGGCTGCGTGCCCCGGTGTTCGATGTGCCGCGTGTTTCCGCGAACCGTAAATAATCCGGAGCGGCACCGGGCCGCGGGAACAATAGGCACGAAAAGAGGAACACGCGGCGCCGCGACCCTTTATTGCCGCCCGCCACCCCGGGGGGCATAAATTTTAGCGGAGGGGGAGGAGGACACGAGGCGCGTGTCGTCGCCCCCCGTTGGCCCGCGACGACAAATGCGCCTCCTAGGACGCCTCCTGGAGGCGAATCCCTCGCGTATCTATCGGGGATCTTGCGCAACGCGGTACCGTTGGGACGGAGCTGGAGGATCCGACGGAGCTGTCGCCGTGTCTCTCCTCTTCCGCGGGGGTGAATTGTGAAGGACGGCCCCGCGAGGCACTGCTTTACGGCGATCGTCGTGATCATATGGATAAATCGGAGTCAATTTTTTATTTTATTATTATTTAGTTTTCAAATTTTTAATCACTGCATTGTAAATAATACGGTAATTATTTATTCTGTTATTCTATAAAGTGTTCGATATAATAAGTTTCATTAGCGTATATGTTAGTGTGTAATTTTAAAACAAGTACCATATCATTGTAGAATTATAAAGAGTACTAATGAATTATAGTGTAAAATTAAAGAATGAATTAAATAAAACAATTTTAACATTATTCCTGATTAATTATACGTGATGAATAATATTGAACAAATGACACTACATTTTTTATGTAAATACGACAAATAAACTTTAACATCTGGTAGTCATTCACGCTCAAATGCTCATTTAAAAACTTAACATCGTAAATAAAAGTCATTTTTTTCACAAAAATCAGAAACTTTACGAGTATCTTTATTTCTTTTCACCGGCACTCATAAACGCAGCATTACCGATCCTTATAACTGCGCGCCCTTTCATAGAAAGCGCATAAACGTAAAGCTCGAACAGTGTACACACCTCCTAAGCAATAACTATTCCGCGCTCATCGTGCGGCTGCGGCACGGCCGGACGAAAGGAGCCGTCGGGAAAAATATCCGATTTACCGATCCTAAACCGGGCGATCGGCAATCAAAGCGTCGCTATCCGCCTCCGCGCCGGATACGCAGAAATTTGTCGCGTGTAACTCATTTCCCGCGCATTCCGGTTTCTCCCGACGCCGCGGCAGGCCTCTTCTTGCCGCGAAGCGCGAACAGGCGCCATTAGCGCGATCGGGGCTAAAAAAGGGGGCCCCGAGACGGCCGGAGCAGTTTTAACGAGTGAAAAATCGCGGAGAAAATCGGTAATACGCGCCGCAGCGCCGATATAAATCAAGCTTCTTCTGCTGGTCCCCGTGCGCTGCCCTCGTCGTGCGAGAGACGCCGAGGCTCGTTTTATTTCTCCGTTAGAAGTGTGTGCGCGCGCGCTTATGGTGATTTCGAGCTTTTTGCGGAGGAGCGCCGTTTCGCAAGAACCGGAAACCGGCGAGGCTGCTGCCTATGGGGACAAATTATTTCGTCGGAGCGCGCGCGGACGTTGATTCGATGACAAATCTGCGGAAAGGGGATTTGTCGGGGATACGGCGTGTGTGCTTGATCGTGGTTACTGTTGGCTTTTTACTTTGCTTTTCTTGGTGGTTTGTACTGAAATTAAGTCGTGCGTTTTCATTTATAATGCATTTCGCGTCTGATGCTAGAAAAGTGTAACGCTTAGATTCGGTTCACTTAAATTCTTTAAATAACTTATTAAATACCATCGTATTAAAATTTTTATCAAAGATTGTTATTTTAAATTAACGCACCTGTGGGTATTTAAGATCGTACTAACTTGGAGGGAATGATCATCACTTAGTAATTTTACATGCACATGGTGATGTACGAAATATTTAAAAAAATAAAATTAAAAAAATTTAGAAAGAACGTTACCTAAATTAATAAGTACTTCAAGGGGAAAAATAAAATCCTAAATATTATTATTTCGATGTTTACAAATTTGCATTTTTTACAAAATTAAGTGTTCAACAATGTTTAATACTGAACATTACAATAATATAAAAAAATTACTAAATTCAAAATTCTTTCTGTATAGTGTGCAATAAGAGGTTAAAATTTATATTGATTTAATTTAAATTAAAGGCTTTATACCTGCACAAATTCACGTATACATTTTAGTACATAAAATTTAGTATGCTTAATTGATATCGATATAAAACTGAGTACAATTTGCATAAACATTTTTTTAAATATGAACACTTACAAATTTTTTACTGCAAATTATAATTACATCACGGTAGAATAAAAAAATTCAATCAGTTTCGTCCCAGGCCCTTCTCACCTCCCACCACACCGAGCGAAGGCGCAGCAGCCGGGATCCTCGTGTTTCCCGGCAATGTACCCGCTAGCGGCCGAAAATACCGGGGCCCACCCATGCCGCTCCCAAGAGCGAAGAGCCCGCGGGGGCAGCGGCCCGACGTAGCGGAGTCGGTGTAAGCGCGCGGCGGGCAAAGACAGCGCGAAGCCCGTTATTCGCGAGCTCATAAAGTAACACGTCGATATTACCGCACGCGGGCTGCGCCCGCATCCCGTCGCTTCCGCCGACAAAAAAGGCGGCCGATTACACCCGGCTCTTATCATTAAAGGGCCTTTCCTTTGCGGCGCGCGCGCGCGCGAGCGAGGGCTCAATTTTGGTGCACTCGCGTTCGTTTATTTTTGTACTTTTTATTCCTTTTTTATCCTCTCCGCTCGGGGGTATAATGATTTCACTTGATGGCCGGGTGTGGGCCACGCACCGGCCGTAATTTCGCCGGGGATCCGGCCGCTTACTCTCGCCCCGCCGGAATGGAGTGTCAAGTCGTAATTGTTAAAGCGTAATCATCGACGGGGCCCGATGCCCGACGCCTCGAGCCTTTGGCGTGCTCGCTTTTAATTCTCCCTTGAATTATGAACTGTTTTTGCATCTGTGTATACACGCGTTTGCCAGGAGAAAGTTGCTACTCGTGAGAAAGCGAGCTTCTTCTTTCCTCATTTTACTCTTTCTTTATTCTTTTTTCGAAGGAAGATGCGAGGTATTATTTGATTTCAACCGCAGAGGTAAAAACACCGCGGAAGAAAGTTTTCGAATTCATCGAAAGCTCCTCATTAACTAATAACACGCGAGTCGATTCTCGTCATCTCTCCTCCTTCGTTTTCTCGAAAACGAGATTTACCGGCAGGCAAAACCATCGTCGGGAAAATAGTGCACGTAGCCTCTGGAAAAAGTTCGCGCGGGACTGTAGAGAACCGATGAATTTTTCATCGTCGGAGAGAAACGGCGCCGCGACGAAAAAAACGGGTCGGCGTATTAGACGTATAGTACGACCAACGAGAAGTGAGGGGACGCATCTGCGCGGATGACGAATGAAGACACGCCGTCTCGGTATAGGCGTCGCACCGTAGTTTCATTTACGATTTCGAGCGAGTTTCTTTTCATAATCCACGTAGAGGCCATCAAGTTTTTTTGACAGATTACGAGAATTGACAATTCCATCTGTATTAGGAAAACTGTCCATTACTTTTGTAAAATGGAAAAATTGTACACAAAATAATTTTTAAATTCACTGAAAGTGCCTCCGATGATGCACGAATGATTCTTGTCATCGCTTTATACTATACAATTTTCTCACAAAACGTATAACAGTTTTCAGCAGCATATAAAATGCTGCTAATTTAGCCCACACTTACATACATAAAGCAGCATTTTACGCGTACAATTGCATAAAATAACAATATTTTTTAAAAAAACCCGGTAATTTTAAAATTCGTTTTTCGAAAATGTAGTGAATTATTGCCTGGAATGATTGCAGGGTGTTCCACAACAAGCGGCCGGCGCTGACGCCGGGCATCGGCCTCGGCGGTAGGGGCAACAACGCGGCTGTCGTGGGCGGCAACGGCACGAGCCTGAGCGTCGTCGAAGGCGAATGCGGCGACGCCCTCAAGCGGCGCAAGGTGCACAGGTGCGACGTCGCCGGATGCGACAAGGTCTACACCAAGAGCTCACACCTCAAGGCGCACAAGAGGACCCACACCGGTAAGCCAAATGGTCCATCTGCAGCGACGATTGTACGCGCAATCGTTTTAATGATTAAAGATTTACATTAAAGTGCACAAAAGGACCCGTACCAGTAAGCCAAATGATCTATCGAAGGATGGTTATGCACAATCGTTTTAATAATTAACGATTTGATAAAGGACGTTCATTTGAATTTCATTATGTATCAACGGTTAAGGAAATCATTCGTTTATGACTGCAAAAAGATGATGATTACGCTAATCGGCTGGAGTGAAATTTTACTTTCATTCTAAAGTTAGTTCACTGAAAGAGACAAATTCAACTCTACAGGAGTGAAATTTTACTCTCTTTTACTAAAGTCAACTAGAGATGAATTCACCCTTATAGAGTTAAATTTGACTCTTTCAGTGATCTTATGTTAAAATGAGAGTAAAGCTTCACTCCAGCCGCTTTAGCGTGATCATTTTATGTAAAGATTTGTTGGCCTATAAGAAAGGTGACAACCGAGTGATCAATTTTGTTTAAAGTAACCGTTTAACCTTGTTTAAAAAAGCGAATTATCGCTTTTCTTGAATAAAAAACAATAAATCATCTTTCTTTAACCAAAAACAAATTATCATCAATTATCTTCAGCTACAAACAAGGATTCACCTGTATAATAAGCCGAAAATAAGTAATTACCGTCAGTAAGCATAAAGAGAATTATCCACCCCCCTTTATAGTGATCGTATTTCTTAAGCTGATAAACGGACAAACTCCTTTATTGAGTAAAAGAAAAGATCGCCATTCTTAAGTTGCAAACGAGATATCATTAATCTTGAATCGCAAACATATTATTTATCGACCTTTACTAATTCTCAATCAAAACACCATATTTTCCTTCGCATCATTAATCCTTCAATCGCTGCAGCACATTCCAAATGTAGCATTAGACCTTTCCACTTACCTAATTTTAATTCACTGGTGTAGTATCACAATCCCACAGAATTAAAATAAGGTAAAAGGGTCACTCGCATTTCTCATTCGATCCACCTTGTACCCATCATTTCAATTATAAAGCCAACGCGTCGGAGTATTTATTGCGACGACGCGCTCAAATTGTCTCGGAGAAGAACGGGCGAAACAAGTGCTCCGGGCGCGCCATTTGCCTCCTTTTTGCCAGCCATCCACCCGTGTAATATACATATATATCATTCGATTTTTTTCCATTGCGAGCTCGCGTGCGAATAAATATTCGCGGCTCGCGCGCGCGCGCTTGATTTACGCCCGCGTCGCGATAAAATCCGACGGCGCGCGTTTTGTCGCCCGCTGCGCCACTTCAGTTATAGTTCATTCGCGCAATGCGTACATCCGTGTACTCGCGCACCGTCTGAATTCCCGCGAAACTTTTCCGTTTCGAGCGAAACAGCCGCCGAGAAGGGAATCGCGGCTTTAGATGGATCGTCGAAAGACATGGCACCGGAGTGGCTTGACTTTGCATTTCGTTATTGCGTTCTTGTAATTTTGGGTCATTTATATTTAAAAGAAATTCAGGCAACGCGAAGGTATATGAAAGTGAGGTTTTGTTTAAAAAAAAATTATAATTCTGTAACTCGAAGAGGACGTGACCTTTGAATTTCAAGATTTCTTTATAATGCCAATATTTGAAATTGATCTCCTGTTAGGGATATAGAAATTTTATCAAAAAAAGAAAAGAAATGTTGAGAAAAAGGCCTGAAAAATAATTTGAGAGGTTTATAAAAGTTTTTAAAAGTCAGTATCTAAAATAATAATTTTTCCTGTTGATTTTTTATTGACGTTGGTGCTCATATTTAGATCTCCTAACTTTTGAAGAAAAAAAGATTTTTTGATATGTAGCCTCTCAAATTAAAGGCTCATATCACGCAAATTTTATTATTTGATGAAATTTCTACGTTTCGTGGAAGATGACTTATTATTGAAAAACGATATACAAAATTTGCATCTATTAATGCTTTGGCTTTCTTCATATTTTAGCAGAACCCAAAATGCCCCAAAGTTTCATAAAAATCCATTATCCAAATATGTAGATCATACCTACCCTTCTAAATTAACGGAACTTTTAAGTATCTTCATATCAAGAAGCACTAAAAAAATGGTACTTGTAAAAACATAAAATATGTACAAAAGATAAGTTTGTAAACCATTATATAAATTATACAAACTATCTATTCGGTTATAATCTTTCAAAAGATTCATTTTAATCGCGCATTACTCATCACGCAGAATCGAAAGTTCCAGCATCCAGATACGAATAAAATTCCATAAAAAAAAAGCTCAGGATGAATCGCCCCATTGCAAAGCTCGAAAAACGATTCCCAATCATCTCCCACAATTCGAAACATTCCCCCCGCGCGCCGCGAGACAATTAAGAATCCCGAGGATCTCGCCTTTCAATTGCGACCCACGCACTCTCCCGGATCGGTGCGTTTCCGTAATCGCGCCCGGCGCTTTTCCCACGTCGGCGCCCCCTGTGGCAATGCGCCGCGCGAAATTTTATCGCTCGCCAGACGTGCACTTTTCTCTCCTTTTTTTTCAAAGCTGGACGCGA
Organism: Eurytoma adleriae; assembly: GCA_900480045.1. Classification (NCBI taxonomy): domain Eukaryota; kingdom Metazoa; phylum Arthropoda; class Insecta; order Hymenoptera; family Eurytomidae; genus Eurytoma; species Eurytoma adleriae. The sequence goes on from UXGC01000425.1 coordinate 96,675, forward strand.
CCGTCACCTCGATGCAACGCGAAAAAAAACGAGACTTATCCACGGGGGAGCTCCTTTTACGGTCTCGCGGGTGTCGGAGCGCGAGAATAATGCCGGCCTCGATTTTTTTTTGTCACGCACGCGCTCGGCATTGTCGGGGAAACAAAACGCGTCTATATGGTCAACGGATTACGCGTCGCCGCGAATGAATCGCAATAATAACGTAATATCGGTGCGAAGGATGTTGAGTTTTTTCTTTATTTAGTCCGCGCTAACGCGGCGTTATTTGTTGCTCATTGTTGGCGGCAAAGTGTGCCAATTAAAGTAAACGAACGTGGCTCCAGCAGTCCATTGTTTAAAAATAAACTATTTTAGTTTAAATTAGACGCAATTAAAATTACTTTTAAACCCCGCAAAATTTATCGCGCCGCTAATATTTCCCGTTCGCGAGCGGGCGAAAAGTTCGTTGTGAAACGACTAGGCGAGTTTCTCTGAAAATTGAAACAATCGCGTGTCCCGCGGCCGAACGAAAAAGTGCGTAAGCGCGGGTGTAGGAAACCGGTAATACTCCCCCCGTCTTTCCCACTCGTTCGTAAATAAGCGCGATCCAATATTTCGCGAAAGTGGCGAAAAATTAATTGTTAGCGAATCGCGATTTCCGCCCGGCGCACAAAGGTTCCATTCTCTCCGGCCGGCGGAAAAAATGCGTCGAGCTCGCGTTATCGGCACTACGTGCCACACCCTCGCAATTCATCGAAATTTCCGGTCATACGGGAACGATTTCTCGGAGATCGCGCGGCGCGTATAACCGTATGTTGCATGCAAACGCAGCGGCAGACGCCTAGGAGTCGCGCCTCGCCAAGGTGTGGTCGTGAGAAACTGGTCGTGGCTTTGTTTCGTCCCGAAGCGCACCGGAAGAGAGCCGAGGTGCTCAAAGTGTTGCTTGCGAATGACTGGCGATGATCGTCCGAATTTAGATTCGTCGATTGTTGTAACCCTTTTGGTCCGAAAAATTTTCAAAGCGATGATTGATTTAATAATAGTAATTTAAAATTACGTGTTAGTATTTTTATTTAGAGACATGCTGAATGTGCAATGGAAATCGAAAGCTAATTTTCACAAGATCGTTTTAATACTGTAATTATCAGTTTAAGGAAATATTAGAATGTACAATTAAAGTTTTGTATAATTTAAATTCAAAGGAAGGAAAACATTTTCATTTTTAGGACTGCTGTAAATTTCTCTCAGGAAAAATTTAAATGTAAAATTATTTAAGATATTAAATATTTTTTGCTACTTGAATTTATATTTCAACTAATATTATCCATCTAAATGTATGTACTGTTCATCTAAATAATCAAGATTTTCTAATTCTACTTAAACTATTGTTTTCTTTATAAAATTTGCTAGTAAAATAGCTAATAAAAAAATTAATTTGTTGGTTACTTAACACAAGTTTTTCCATTAAAACTATTTTATATGTTTCTTTTTTCATTTTTTTAATAAAGTATTTGAAAAACATAATTACTTTAACAGCAACTAAGTACTTGTAATTGATGAACAGTTATGGGCGAAGTAAATACTGTGCATATGTGTAAGCTAATGCAGGCACAGGACATAAGTAAGCAAAGAAAATTCTAATCCAAACAACTAAATTATTTACGACCGGTTAAAACAGACGCTCATCCGAATAATGCATTGGACATCCCGCGGCAATAAATCTTTTTAAGCAACTGAAACGAGCCAGTCGCGGATTAACCCTTTCTTCCTTACTTATACTATGAAGACACGCATTTCCGCGACAGCAGGCCACTTCGCACTACCAGACTCGCGCCTCTTACGATCGCCGTCCCGCCGACCAAATTGACCACATCGCCGCGGAGAAAATTTCGCGCGACGAGCGAAGAATATGAATGTTCCAATTATTAATTCATGGCGGACGATTACTTAGTTAGAAGGGAGCATAACTTAGGATCGGAGACGCGCCAACAGTGCCGCTTGACGAGGAATAAAAAGACGCGCGCTAATCCCGCGGCCCATTCGTAACCAGCGGACAAAGGGGACGAGCGCCGATGCGCACACCACACCGACTGCGGGCAATTGACGCGCGCATAATTTAGGGATTATAACTTTTCCGCGGCAGAAGTTTTCCGAGCCGCGACGGGAAGAAATAAACTCGCCAGCGCCGTTGACACTCGCGCAGGTAAAACCGGTAAGGCTTCTAATGAAAATTAAATCGGCTGCGCACAGTGCCGTCGGTTGCTTAGGCGCACACGGGGGATTCGTGGTATACCGGTGCTCATTCCGCGATGCTTTTCCGTGCGAGGATTCAAATCCGTGTAATTTTTATTAGGTGCGTCGATTATTTGATTTATAGTACTTTCATAATTCGTTTGCCTGGAGAGCTGCTTAGAACATGTTAATGTAGATAAAGAAATCACTTTGGCGAAGTATCAATCTTTTATATGTTCATATATGTGGAGAGAAACTGTCTAGCAGTTTTTGAGTCTATAAAAATTCGGAACTTAAAATCTAAAACAGAGAAAGAATTAATTTTGTTTTTTAAAACAGCAAAAGTAAAGTAATGACAACTAGTCTAATTTGTGTACAATAAAAGCGCACTAAAAATGATAGAAAACTGCTAATTAATAATCAGCAAAACACAATTCTCTAATTACATCGATTTTTTATCCACTCGACTATACAGGATACTTATCCATTCCGAAAACGTTTAATAAAAGCCGTACGAATCAATCAGTTCGCGCAACGAAAAGAAAAATCTAGCGGGGCCATCTATTTCACTTATCTGCGGTCAGTGCTGATTTATAACCCGGTACAAAGAGCGAGCTCGTCCGGCTAATTTCTCGGCGATCCTTCCCACCGGGGTTCAAGTGCCGCTCGCCGTCGATGCATCACGCGCTAAGGTAATCGTTCAAGGTCGCCCTCGTCCCAGGGCGTAACCCCGCGCCGCGCGGAGCTCCCAATCAATTGCGCCTCGCGTACCCGAGGATATCTATCGCGAACGCGAGAAGGGATCCGCTAAACGATCGCACGTATCCTCTAATCGCGAGGTGCAGCGCGCGCGCGCCGTTTTTTTCTGCATCGAAGTTTTCCTCGAGTGGCTGAGAGGGCGATTTCGTTGGTAAAAGTGGCACCGTTTAAACAGGGTTGTGTACACTTTTGGTCATGAAACTGTGAATTTTCAGGACCGTGTTTTTGAGCATAATGACGATTTCGATCGTTTTTCGTGTACTGTACAGTTACCGATCGTAAATTGCATGTAATGGAGTACTTAAGCCTCGCCATTTTTTCAGTGGCACTAGCAAAATTTGTTTATATGAGAAGATTACTCAAATACTTTTATCTTTTAAATTTAGAAATAATAAACTCTCGTAAAATTTACGAATTAGACTCAGTAACGTACTGTGATGTATTCCAATGTTTGAAGTTAGAAAATAAATCAGAACGGCATTCATTTTTAAAGAAATCTGTTTAACATAAAGTTCTGCTAATTAAAAAATTTAATCTTAATTTCATTAATCTAACAAAAATTCTTTGATTACTCAACTGGACGTATTAATTCACATGAAAACCTTTTGAATTTTGCCATCATTTAATCAAATATTAACTCATTAACGAATCAAATTGCTTCTTTAAATACTTTGCAAGGTCCTCCATCATTTTTTTAAGAAAGGATTATACTTACACCTGTATTTATTTATCAATAACAAAAGCTCACTTATAGAATAAAAAAAAAATATTTTTGAAAAGAATGCGATGAAATAATGAAATAATTGTTTTAAATAATTGTTCGCTGCAAGTGATCGAATTATTCTTACGGCATCGCGCATTGAAAGGTCGGTTTACGGCCGAGGGAGTATCAGAAGGCGAGCCTTGAAACGATGCCTGGCAATATTTTATCAGGAAACTCCGCTGTGATGCCGCGTTAAAACTAATGAGCTCAGTGTGATACCGCGGCGCTGGTCTCGCCTCGGCTCGACCTCCTTCTAAGTGGGTACGCCTCTTAAAAATTAGATCAATGTGCTTTAATATATTATGACTAATAGCTCAAATTTGCAAGCTGACGTCACTTAAATTTTCTTCCTTTTTTGCGCTGCATTCCCGGAGTGTTTTCGTTATGGTCAGGAATTTTAATCGATAATTTATTTTGATCGTTTTTGAACGAATAGTGATATAGAGCCCATTCAGAGGCACGATACAATTTGAATTAGTGTTAGTGCGACCCAAATAAGTTAAATAATATGTGACAATAATACTCTACAATATCATTTTGTTAAATAATAAAAATTCATTATTAAAAAGAATTATTTCTAGTTTTTAGAAACTTTTTTTTTAATAGAGGAATCTATCTATATGATATTGTAACAAAAAAATTTCACCCCGAAAATTTAATCAAAGAGTAATAAGAATGTGTACTTCCAGTGTTGGGTAAAAAGAATGAATGACGATGACGAAAGAACATAGTGTCCTTTTACAAACAGGAAGTCAAATGTAGACACGCAACCGCGAAAATCTCTGGATTTATTAAGAAAATGAGTGGTATGAACTGATGAATGGATGAGTCGTTGGAAAAGAGGAACAAATAACCGTCGGTGAAGATGACTCGATTATGCAGTGCAATAAAACGAGACGTAAGAGTGCGAACGCGATCCAGTAGCCAACTGGACTCGCTAAGATCAAAACACTGGCCGACGAGTGAAACTTTTTTTTGTAGCAGAAGTGTAGAGTATAGATTAAGTATGTCATTTAAATATTCCAGTTTATTGATATTCGTGATACTCGCAACGGCAGTGGTTATCGAAGCAGGTTTGGAATATACACAATTTATTTTATGTTCACAAGGATATCAAGTTTTCTTTTGGCAGTCGTACTTTTTTCTAATTCTTTGTTAAATTTTTTGTTTTTTATTTAACTTCAAATTAATCATATTCACTACAGTGTTTTTTTGTGAAAAATATCATTTCTAATCAAACGGTCCCTAATCAAACTTGACGATTTTTTAAAGTGTTCTGAAAAGCTATTCCATTTTATCAAAAATAACTTCTTTTTAATCAAAATGTACAAAAAGACTTTTCAAAAGTTCATCAAAAGTCGTCAATTTTAGCAGGATACCATAAAATCTTCAGGGACTACGACACTTGACCATTAACCTTTTACAGAGAAAAAATGCAAATTCGGTGCAGCCTACTTCACCGGCTGCACACTGTGCGCCTGCGTGAGGCGCGAGCCTAACTCCGATCCTACCGACACGAAGGTCCACTGCCCGGACCATGCCTGCCCAGCGGGACACGTCGACCCGGAGCCACCCTCGTGGTTCTGGCAGTAATCCAGCCCCGGAGAGCCGTTGCCCGTAACCCAACCATGAAGACCTGACTAACTCACCACCCACGCACTTATTTATTTAAATAAAGTTTATAAGGCCGACAGAAATGAATCGTCGTCGTTGTGATTTTTTTTCTTTCCCTCCTTCACTTTCGCCTGCGCCCGCGGAGCGGGAGAACGTAAGGTTGTACACGCCGCGGGAGTCTCCCCGCGGTTTTTTTTGCGGGGCGCCGGTTCCACGTTCGGCGGACCGAGTGAATGTAAACAATTGCGTAATGAACGAAAATCCAGATCGATTCTCATCGATCGGCTCGGGCGCTGTGTCCGTACCTGCCCTTTTTTACGTCAATTGCCGACGGTGATCGCATTGTCTGGAAATGAGATCGATTCATCTCGCAGATAAGCTAAATCAAGCCGTCCCGCCGCTGACTTTTTTTCCCCCTACCTCTCGCTCGCTCTCTCGTGAAATATGCAGGAAAAATTTCGCGGCGCGGGTAAATTTATTTCCTCGACTTTAAAGGGACCAAATTAAAATACAAACGTTTTCTATCTTGTAAAATTATACAAATTTCTGCATCTCGTGAAAGTATCACACTTGGAAATACTTAGTTTCCTTTGAAATGGGTATGTAATTTTCAAAAGTTGTGTAATTTTAGAAGTTACATTTGGTAGTGATATAACTTTCTGAGAATGGCGTGGGTAAACGGCTTGTATATTTTCTTTTGAAAGAAGTGACGATTTCATTCTGCCAGTGACAAAATTCGCTGCTCATTTCTTTTAGATCCGATTGTCCATCAAAATTAAAACAAATGTATTGTGTAACACTGTAATCACCACATTAAAACCCCGTCAATTATGGTGTCTCTAAAATTGTTTCTAAATATGAAAAATGATTTATCAAAGACATTTTTGTAAAAAAGAAATATTTTGACATTTTCTTTGTTTTCTCGACAGTCTTAAATATTTTATTATTATAAATCACTGCAGGCAGAACCTAACAATTAATATTACAAGTAATATCCGTAAATTTACTAAACACCATTACAATTTTTTTTACTAAAAGCAAGAAATAAATCCTTTTACGAAATGTTACTTATTCATAACACAAGTCATTAAAAAGATTTATTTAAAAATAAAAATCAGTAAATCACTAACTTCATAAAATTCCAATCCAATCTAAAAAGTATACCCACAAACGCGCTTACAACATCGATACACCCGAAAAAAAAAGTCAGCCTCTCAAATCACCCTAATCCCCTCGCCGGCGCTGCGATCGATTCAACACAGAATCACGAGCAAAACGGTACAGCGCTTCCGCGGAGCGATGCCGTAAACAGTCCCGATCGCATCGGTCCCTCCACTCTTCGATCGCGGCTCGAGGGCCTATCGGCCGATGACGACGTCGCGGCGGCCGGGCACGCGAGGACGAGCCCCGGCTGTCACTTTCCCCCGGCGGCCCTCCGCTCATTACGCCGGGATAATGGGAGCGACACACATCTCGCGCCGATTGATCGATACGAGGGACAGTTTTTCTCCGGGCGCGAGATCGAAGGGGGAGAGAGGGAGATAGATTCCTTTTATCGGACCGCCGGGATCGATCGACGCCGGAGGGAGGAGAGGCTACCTGTGTGGACTGGGGAACGAAAATCCGGGGATTTCTTTTTGGACGGTTCTTGAGGCGTCAACGGGGGAGAATGGAGATGGTGGAGTGACGTGGACGCTGAGTGGCAGGATGTGATGAAAATTTTAGGGCTTCGAGTTTAAAATGTGTACGTTTGATGGGTATTGCCTTTACTAATTACGGTATTCAAAAGATCTATGATTAATCAATTGTACGTGTCTTTGTTTCCTACATTTGTTTAGGATAAGTAGTAGCCACGATTATAAATTGGCGTAAAAACGAAATTTGAAAGTATTTATTTTTGGATTGGGTCGAATTTATTTAAAATTGTGCATTAAATCTTTATCACTCTCAGTATTATTTAAATTGGAAATTAATATTTATCGATTCATTGCACTAAAAAACAGTACCAATCACCTGTATCAATAAACAGTATTTTTTAAACTAACACCTGTTCTCTGGCACCCCATGTTATCTTATCCTTCATTCGATAAGCAACGCAAATGTTCGATCTAATTTTAGTACAATGAATATAGATCGCACATTGCGATTAATCCTACCGCAAGAATCTAAAGAAAAGAATTAAAAAAATCTAATCACCATCCCTAATTCTTCTCTCGCCTCATCAACATCTCAGCGCGCGAAGATCTACGCGATAGGTACCTCGGGGTCCTCTCGAAGCAACCTCCGCACCGCGGAGTGAGCCTTATCCCCGGCGACAGCCGTCCGTCCGGTTGATCCCTTCGCAGCCTTAAAGCGTCCCCTTCCCTCCTGCACTTTCCCTATCAATCTCTATCTGCGCGATCCCCCTAACGAAGCTGTACAATACCGAACCGCGCGATAGCGCCCGGTACAGGCGCGCTGCCGGCCGGCCAATAATTGGGTGTGAAGCCGCTGGACGGTCCTCCTCCCCCCCCTCGACGCGATCATATCGCTGCTCTCCGCGGTGTTGGCGCGCGGACCGACGGCCACCGCCGTGAGATCGGCCGCTCGCTCGCACATCCGTCTCCGGGATTCTTTGTGTCGCTTTTCCTCCCGAGGTGCCCCGAGGTAGTTTCTACGTTTCTTTCAGGCCGACGTGACTCTTTGTTGTCGCGGCTGCCGGGCTGCTTTGTCCGCGAGGCTGCTACGCGGAGCTCCCCCCCTGCCTCCTGCTACCGAGACGGAACTACTCGGAGGATGCTTTTTCACTTTCGTTTTTTCTCTTTACTTCCCGTTGGGTTGGCGTGAATGACTGTTTTGGAATTGCGAGTAGCTGAGTTTGCGGAAGAAATAAAAATGCATAGTAAAAGGAAGCTTTGTCGCGAAAGTGAAGATACTTATTAAATTTATTTATCTCACTTCAATTTATTTCTATTTAAATCATTTGTTTAGCTAGGTGACGTTATATTTTAAAAGCAGTCACTTTCAAATATTCTATAATATAATTTAATATATTCTACACTAAATAATTTTCACATTTGTTATTTCAGGATTTATGCAAATCCGATTTCTGCTGAAAGTCAAATTACTGTAGGATTTGTACAAGTCCTGCAAGAATCTTAAAAAAATCCTACGGAAATCCTGCAGTTATCCTACAGGAATCTTAGAGGCATCCTGCAGGAATCCTACAGTAATCTTACAGTAATCCTTCAGTATTCCTACAGAAATCCTACATAAATTCTACAATAACCCTTCAGAAATCCTACAGGACTACAGGAATCCTTCTGAAATGTCTTGCAAGAAATGAATGCAGAATTCCCGCAACAAATTGACTTGCAACAGGAAAATTTTCTCATGAAGGCGGTACCTAAAGTAATTCTGAAAGATTTAAAGAATAGCACACATTTTTTGTTAATCTTGTGCAGTACTCGAATTTCCTCAAGAACCACCTTAAAATTGATTAAATAAAATGTTGCTCTAAAAGCTTATTCATACACGGCACATTTTGACTTAAAATATTTTCATTTCGAAGAACCGCCATCGTCTCCTGAAAAATTTCTCTCGCTTCCTTTAATCTCGCTTGCAAGCCCGGCGGCATCGACCCGATGCACCGATCGATCTGGGCTCGATCGTCGGCTCAATAACGTACATCAAGCGCGGCGTCGATCGTCATCGAGCCCAAACGACAGTCGAGGCAGGTTACGAGATGACACCTCGGTATACCCAAGGGGGGGCTTATGGGAATTGCCGACAGCACGATGTCGGGGACGATAGTCGCGGCTCGGTCGCGCGCCTCGTCATCGAGCCGCCTCTATGTGTATATATATGAGCGGCGGGGAAAATGTACGGGCGGCGCGGTGTGCCTCGAAAGCAAACGCCGCGTTACGGGTATGGTGGAAAGATAAAATCGAGCCGGAGCAGTTTGCTCGAATTGTGTCGCTCGATCTGCTAGGCGATCGGTGTTGAGTCGAGTTCTTTGCAATTTGACTGGCCGATTGGGAGAGACGAGCTTTACTAATCCTAGATTAGACTCTGAGCGGAAATATTTAAAAAATCTTACCATCTAACTAAAATATAACCTCCTGCAGTTTGTGGAGAGAAATTTCTATTAAAAATTACCGTTATTTTCGGTATAACCATTAACTTTCTAACAAGTGATTAATTATTGCAGATTTAATAGAAAATCTTAATATAAACGAAAGAGTACCTGACTACCCGATAAAATTCAGTGAAACTATATTAATATTTCTTTTGTTTATATGTATATTAAAATTGTCTAAACTTAATAAACGCCAATGTCATAAAGTCCATGGTTTTTGTCGAAGGGCCGTGCACTTCGAGAAATCTTTTGGAATCTTTGGAATCTCAGGAAATCTCTAAAAATTCCTGGAAATTCCTGGAAATCCCTGGAAATCTCTGTAAATCCCTGTAATCATTGTGCAGCTCCCCGTTGCCGAGGGCAACACTAATTTTTAATGAAAATTTCTACCCACCATATAGTAGTAAAAAGCTCTATAATAAAGCTTGCAAGTATAATTTACACAAATAAACTAACGAAAAAAAACTCCGCTCTGTTTTAGGGGAGAAGCCGTACCAGTGCACGTGGGAGGGCTGCACGTGGAAGTTCGCGCGCTCGGACGAGCTTACGCGGCACTACCGCAAGCACACCGGCCAGAAGCCGTTCAAGTGCCATCTCTGCCAGCGCTCGTTCTCGCGCAGCGACCACCTCTCGCTGCACATGAAGAGGCACTGATCGTCGCCGCGCGTCGCCCCCCGCCACCCGGCGCCGCGACGCCGTCGCCGCCGACGACGGCGGAGGGCCGCGACGGCCGCAAGAAACGAACACTGTAGATAAAAAATAAAAAGCAAGAGGAGGACGACGAGCACACGCATACACACACACACACACACGAGTATCATAAGCATAACGTACATTCGGGACCTGACCACTTTGTTTTTCTCGGGAGGAGGAGGAGGTCGTCCGCCCGCGTCTACGAGCGATTTATCCCCCGCGCAGTGAGCTTGCGACCTTTTTTACTTTCGCTCACTTCTTTTGTAGTTCAATTCGAGCGACGACGCTGTGGGTTTCGGTGGGGAGGGGGTATTTGTGATTTTTTTTTCTTTTCATTTTAAGGGGACGAGGACGGGCCCGCGCACCGTCTCGGGAGACTGTAGACACGGCAAATTTTTCACGACGACGCGAGCGGATGGAAGAGCGTTGACGCAGCTTTCGAACGAAAACTATAAAAGTGCGAAATTTTCTCGCTTCTGTGATTAGAAAATCCTTTCGGCCTAAAAAAGACGAAGCTTCTTGAGCGATACCTGAAGTATACGAATTTGCAGAGAAAAAAAAGACATTGCGAGAAGATAAATTTATTTAGGAAAAAAAAGGGAGGAAAGTTTCGAGTGGAGACAACTTCTTTCCTTCCCCAAATCACGACTTGGGAAGTGATGAAACGATAAAAAAAAATAAATAAAGCGCTGCAGGTTCAGCTAGACGGAGTTAAATAAAAGAGCATTATTATCATTATTATTAAATATTATATTATTACATAATTATATTATTTCTGTTTTTTTAGCCAATTTTACTTTGTTGAGAAATTCCAATTCCTAATTTAATTGCGTCGCAAATAAGGGCCAGCTCAACTAGTCTAGAGCAGATCATTTTTTTTTATTTCTTTATACACAAGAGTAAAGTTTTAAATAAAAGTAAAGAAACGATTGTGAAGATGAACATAGAGCCAGTAAGCGCATAGAAGTTTAATCTGTAAGTTGTCTATTTGCTTAGCGAAATGAATTATCGAGTAATGGGATAATAAGAGAATCTATATTATTATATATTTAAAAGTATAAAAAAAAATAAATAAAATTACGAGGACGTAGGATTTTAAGTTTTAAGCGCGAATCTTTAAATAGGAACTCCGGTGACGGAGCTTGGGACTTAGCATGCTCAGTTAAACAAAATAATTAAAACAAAAAAAATATATGCAATCCAAATGATCGTGATCGCGAGCGTTTGTACGACAAAAAAAAACATAAAATAAGCGTTGTAAATCTTAAGATTATCGTATTCTGCTGAATAAAAGAATTTCGCGTTTAGAGAAGGACAATCAACCGTCGACTCGATGATGCGAACGTTGTTTCTGTTATATTTAAAACCACGAGTTTCAATTGACGCGAACGAAAAGACTCGACTGTACTAACTGGCTTTTTATTTTTCTCTCCGAAAAAATCAGTGTCGGTAGATTCCAGGCATTCAATTATAAATCTTTCACTTTTTTAACCAGAATTGTTTTATTTTGATAGACTTTTGACTTTGAACTCGGGTGGAGTGGCGCGTACTTGCACGTACGACCGCGACCACCTGAGCAAACTAGTTCACCGTTCTTTTACATGTAAGTTGGTACAAACGAAAGTTTTTCGTCAGCGTGATAAAACGAAAATTGTATTATTGCGAATAATCGAGGTAATATGATTACGAGGAGCCAGTATTACTCGCGTGCATCGCGCCACTGTAGTTCGACGACCCTATTTTCGTCGCCACTTTTTTTGTCTGCCCGTGCGAGTAACCCAATTCTTTCCCCATCGTAAATACTAAAAAAAAGGACTTATCTCTTTCATCGCTAAATCTTGTAAGGAATTTCGCATATTATAAAAAAACGAAGAAACAAGTACAAGGTGTTCGAAGACCAGAAAATGTAACAATAAAGTGTACAGATCGAATGATGAATGTGTAAATTCGAAGGAAGAGAAACTAGGCCACTTTTATCTTTTATATATTATCTTTCCATTATATTTTATATACACGACCCGACGACAAACGCCGGAATCGCACCTCGCGAATCGACGGATCCGGCTGTGTATTTTTGTAAGCGAATCTTGTCTCGTGGATGATGAAAGAAAATAAATTTAGACGTCTTGTTGGAAATTTTTAATTTTGCGTCGCTGCGGGCGCTGTTGGGAAAATTTGAGTGGATCCGTCGATTTGGCGAATGCGATTTTGATAAAAAAAAATAAAATGCGGGTGCAACGCGCCCGTATATGTTTTGTTGCACGCGAGACTAAAATATTTAAGCGCACGTGTAATAGTGTGCGCGAATTGTACATATGTAGAGAAATTTGTAGATCGAAATTACCTACACTGTACAAAAAAAATTTTGTCGATCGAATTTTCCTTAGTATGGTAATCTACGAATTTAATTGATCGATTGTCGAATCTTTACGCGTCGAATTAAGTTTTATTGCAATGAAAAGGTTTTATTTTTTTTATTATTTATATAATTTTCTACCTGCAAGAGAGAAGAATTGCATTAAATTTCGAATCTTCAATGTAATTGCTATAAATTCTTTATTATTTTTTTTTTGTTTTTAAAGGGATGTAACATCTTTTGGTAATTTTATTTTTTAATACAATTCTTCAACACAAAATAAGAGCTCAAAAAATAGTTTGATCTTTCACCGTGTAGGTCTTTGTCATCTTGAAAATTATAAACTACGCTTCGCAGATTTAGTCTCGTATACAAAGACGACTATCTAGAGCTGAAAACTTTAATAAAAAGTTACTCGATAAAAATGGAAGCAATGAGATGCCAGTTACTCTAATGCCAGTTTAAGTCGCACCTATGCAATATCATCGTTTTGCTTTACAGTTTAAGTGATGGAACCGTACACGAGAAGCTCGACAAGATATTAGAAAAAAGAAAGGCACTACTGCGTTGCGCATTTCTCACAGTGGTGTTTCTTGCGACGTTGATGTTTTTAGTGCCTTCGATCAGTGGTACGAGAAAAACGTTTTTCGCGTATTTAGACCATAAGTTCATGATCGTGCCTTAAAGTATGAATTTTGCGTCGCGTTATTAAATAATTGGGTAATTCTAAGCGTTATGTGACTATTTCCTCTAATACTTTTGTGATGTTAAATGGGAATTTATTATGAGTAAGTTACGAATTTCGCTGAAAGTTAATTCTACGCGGTAAAATATTTTGAGTTTTTTATTGCTAATAAACAAAAATTATAAATTTTAAATTTGTTATGACTATTTTTGAACGATAAACAATATTTGTCATTAAACATTGTATCTGTGTTTGCCCACACATGTGAAAAAATATTTTTATTTACCAATACTGTACTTTTTACCGTGTTGAACTTAATAAAATTCAATAATAGCTATTAATAAATGCATTGCGATACACTTTGCGTCTGGAATTAAGCGGAAAAAACTTCTTGTAAAAACAAGTGAAAATCGAAAAATATAAAATTAATACTGCTGACAATACGTATTCCATATCTAGTTAAAATAAAAATTCTCGATACTACAAACTTCGTGTAAACGTTACTTGTTTAAAATTATTCTCACAAAATATGAAGTACAGTCATTATTAAATTATTCACTAAAACGTCTGCGCGATTTTTTTTAATGAGTATTTCCTACGGTAAATCACACCGGCAATATTTATTGACCTCTGCAGGTGGCAAAAACTATTTTAACCGTTTCAAACAGTTTTTCAGCAATTTGTTTTGTCTTCGCACCACAATATAACATATTGATTTTAAACTAATAAATCACGAAAGAAAAAGATTATTTGTATAAATCGAATTATGCAATATTTGCTAAATGAATCTAAGGTAGCAAACATTGCATAATGCAAGGTATTCACATAATCTCATAATCTTACTGTTTTTCGCTCGTGATTTATTAATTTAAAATCAGTTCACCATCGCGACGCGATAACGAAACAAATCGCGAAAAATTTGCCGTGAAAGGTCCAACATTGTCACCTGCGGAGGTCGAGAAACATTTTATTGGCACACGTGTCGCAGTATAATGCTTTCTGATATCGTTGTTGTCGCGAATAAGTAAGTTTGCCGAACAAGTGTTTCGGTTGAAAAAAGATTTGCACATGACTGCGATTCTAAATAAATTTGTAAAAAATCACGTAGCTTGAAGCGTTTAAAAAGTAAACTTTTTAACGTCTAGCGTATGAGTGCCTTAAAGTATGATAACTGGCATCATGATTATGAATAAATAAAAATGAACTCGGTAATAAAATTGTCAAGTATCTAAGTTGTAAAAAAATTAATAAAAATAGCTATTGGTCGCTAAAAATAAATCGATGAAAGGATCGAAAATTTCGACTAAATGAATCTTCAATATCAAATGCTTATAAATAAAAAGAGGATGGATTTGAATTCGTTTTAGAATTCATAGGTAAATGAATTTGTTGATCCTTTCACAAGGTGCTCAAAAGTTAACTGGTGCTCTCGTCACTAAAAGAAGCTGCATAATTTACGTACATCGCTATTTAACTATCGAAATTATCAAGAATTACAGTGTAACATAAGCTAACGAATACTAATTGTTAATAAAAAATTCATAATTTACAGCAGACCCGATTGCATCTGCAAAGTAAAACTTGCAATTTAAATAATTTACGCATTTTTTGTGCCAAATCTACAACACTGAGTGCTTACTGTTCGTCAAATAAAACATTTGGCCAAAGTAGATGTCGCTACTACCATATACAAGCATAAATAATACAATATTTTACTTACAATAGCTTCATTACTACGAAGGAACGAATAGCGCATTTCACATAATCACCTTAGGTTCTCCAACGCATCTAAACGCAGCTAAACGGCAATTTTTTCGAGAAGCCAAATTCAGCAATATACGCTAAAAGCAGAACAGGGGCAGAGAAATGTATTGAAACTTTTAAACGATAAGCAATATAACACGCGAATATAACTTCTGAAGATGCGATTCGCTCGATCACACATATATTTATAAGGTTTTTCAATGTAGCGAGAGTAAGGGAAATAAAAAACATTCGAAGCTTTCGTAAATGCGATATACATTTTTTTTTCACTCTCGTCGAGAATAGGATGATAACTTTTCAAGTAGTTTTACCTTCGCAACAATGTATATAGTTTTCAAAGGTATAATTATAATTATAACCAATGGGGGCCAGTAATTCTCTCGGATCTCGTACGGATTTATGTAATACGAGGTGCGCGGAAGGTGAATCACTTGTCGTCGCTTTTGCCAGTTATCAAAATGACGTATACTATTTTATTTTAAATATCATTTAAAAATAAACTCTGCTGGAAATCCCCTAGTATTCTCTCATCGATGAAGCGATTTTTCGGATATTTTTAACCGATTTAATGATGGGTATTTCCGAAATGAAAAATCGTTTTATCGATTGAAGAAAACTAGATGCAGATTACAGACGAACAGACTAATTTATGCATTATTAATTTAAAAAACGATGATCTTTATTTGTCATTTTAACTCACAAGTAAACAATATCAATACCTTTTGAGTGGTTCTTCAATTTACTGACATTTTATTCATCCTTTATTTAGCGAAACAATAAATGTTCAGCGAATACGAAAAGAAAGAATCAAAAAAGCGATCGTTCAAGTAGGGCGAGTAAAATTTCCGCGCGCCATCAACTATTAAGCATTAAGAACGTATTGTAAATTTATATATGTCGCGTATAATTATAAAAAATCGATAGAGTCTTATCTCGAACTTATTGTATAAACAAAAAAAGGCATTACTCCGCAAGAGCTCTTTTACGTTTTTTTTTCCATTTTTTATCCTTAAGTTTGTAACGTTACGCATATTTTTCTCTTTATCCATATTACTTTTACTTCTCTCTTTTTGCTCTCCATCTTCGACTTTTCACAGCCTGTGACGCGTAAGCGAGTGCGCAAACGCACGAGGGGAAAACCACACTGCGACAGATTAAATCGCAATCGGAGCGTAACAATTCTTTTTATAAATAATTTGCGCTAACGAACAATTGTTAATAATCGGCGAAAAATAATTATGATATTACGACGACGTCGCAACGGTAAAAAACGCCATCGCGACGATTGCGCCGAATTCGAATATATTTATTTATTGACCTATTGGCTTTGCGATTAGGGCAGTTTTGTGTACATTGACGGTTTAATGAATGAAATAAATAAAAAACGATGTTTATATTTAATATATAAATGTACGCGTAAATAAAGGTTGTCGAAGACGCCGGCACTATGTATGTGTTTTTGCCCGAGGAAGGCAGACGCGTTTTTTTTAAAAAAAAAAGCGCCGCTTCCCTCGGCCGATGTGTTACGATCCCTTTGACGAAGAGGACTATAATAATTCCTATAGTTTTTTTCGCGAGACAAAATGATGGATTTTATTGTATCCGTACGTTGTATAATAATTCGTATTTTTTAGTCCATAAAAGTATCGGGCATCTAGAAAGACATTATATTGACACATGTTTACTACGACTATAAGAACAAACAGCTTCACTTTTATTGCGATGATAAAGGAGTTATGACGGTTAAATATTTTAGGTAATATTATAATTATCATTATCCTTATTGCTATCATTGGTACTATTATGTTTATTATTAATACTATTAATGTATTTGGCAGGGTTATGACAATTAAAATTCTTATAAAATGATTCGATTGTCTACCAACTTATTTACCTATGAATTCCTAAACATACTAAAACTACTACTACTTACTGCCTTAGGTAATTCCACAGTATCGGAGCCAGTTTGAAAGATGGTACTACAAGACTACTATAAGTTTTCACGATTTTGTTATCCATTTTAATTAATTTCATAAATAAAAGATGAAATTTATAATTTATTTAAATTAAACGTGCTCAAATGCAATAATTATTTTTGCAGCTGCGCTACTTGCAGAAAACAATATTTTGATCGGTCAACAATTGAAGTAGTCTGTCATTCATTAATTTGCGGAATGTGATAATCAATTTTACATAACGACCATGATGCAGCACAAATTTTACAAGTCATTAGACACCATTAGTAAAAAATGGACTGCTCAATTAAAATTCTTAGATCCTTCCAAAAAATTAAATAGATACCCTACTGACAACGACGTTTTATACAATAAAATGAAAGTAAAAAAGAAACTGTTTTAAAACACTAAAAAATTATTTATGCAAATATAAAACATATTTTCCATTGCAGCTGAAATTCGCACACAACGGTGCAGGATCCCGGAACTCCAACATTCACTTTATAGTTAAGTCGTGCGATTTTTTTTTCAAAAACAGTTTTATCGACCTAATAAAAATTTACTTGTACAAAACAGCTGTATAAATACGTCGGGGATTGCAGAGGTTCTCCAGTGGCAATACATTTTTTAGTTCAGTCTAAAAATCAACATTTTGCTTGTAAAATGTCCCTTAAAATCTTTCTCTTATTGGTGGTATGCTTCGCTGCCTTTTCTTACGTGAGCGCAGATAGTAAATACGGTAAGATATACGTATCCGTTTGATTAGGGTAATGTCACGAATGTTTGTTAATATACTTTATTCAATATTAAAATGCTCAAAAAAAGTTTTCCAGTAACATATTTTTTTAAAAGAATAAGCCGACAAAAATTTTTTTAAGTATTTGCAAATAATTTGAGTATTTAACACAAATTAGAAGAAACAATATTTGTATGAACCACTTAAAGTTCATAATGAATGTTACAGCTGGTAAAAAATGCATCCAAGGGAAAACCTACAATGACGGTTGCAACGACTGCTTCTGTGGTACTAATCGCCAAAACGAGGAGGGCGTTTGGGAACCATTGATCGGCTGTACACTGATGTCTTGCTCAAATCCAGACGGTAGTCCAAAAGAAACTCAAGACCCGCCAGCCGATTTTTGGGAAGAATCCGAAGATTAATTTATGCTCACTTTCACAATCTGCAGCCATAACTACACTGAAAATTATATTATGAAAATCATATATATTGAAAATTATATTGTTTACAATTAAACTATGTTTAAC